>CM030832.1:8100100-8162600 GCA_018105865.1 Metaphire vulgaris
CGCACTGGTTCGCCTGCCTCTGGTTCACGATCGGCGACCTGGAAGCGGCGAAGGGCGTCCACTACGGGTGGCTGCAGCGGCTGGGACGCGAGGTCAGCATGACGCACCAGGCGACGAGGTACAACGCCAGCGGCGGCGGCGGCGACGCCGACGGCGGCGGCGGCGGCGGCGGCGGCGGGGTGGGAAAGGCGCCGACGACGACGCCGACGCCGACGACATGGGAAGGCGGTCCGCACGATTCGCTGGCCTACGCCACGGCGCTCTACTTCACCCTGTCGTGCATGACGAGCGTCGGGTTCGGGAACGTGTCGGCGCACAGCGAATACGAGAAGATCTTCACGATCTGCATGATGATACTCGGCTGTGAGTGCATTTTTGATGGCTGAAGTCAAGGGTGGGGGGCGAGATCATCTTACGCGCGGTCAGAGGTCTTGTAGAGCGACGTTACGGTTTTATCATGAAAACTTTATTAAGCACAACAGCAGCCCCGACCTAAAAAGGCAGGCACGTCGGAAGGGAGGAGGGTGCAGATTTTCCGAGGCGAGGTGTTTGGTTGTCACATTTTTCGGTGGACAAAGATAATTTCATATATATTTTTGAGTCGACAAGCGAAAAATGCAATTTCAAAAATATATATATATATATATATATATATATATATATATATATATATATATATATATATATATATAGAGACGAAAATTCAAAGGGGGGGTGCAGATCTGCACCCCAACCTCGTTTTTCTTACTTTTTCCCTGCACCCGCACTTCGTACGGACCTGTAAAAAGGTTTTTAAGAGTAAGAGTGAGAGAGAGTGAGAGAGAGAAAGAGAGAGAGAGAGAAGAAAAGAGAGAGAGAGAGAGAGAGAAAGAGAGATAAAGAGAAAGAGAGAAAGAGAGAAAGAGAAAGAGCGAGAGAGATTTGAATAGAATTCATGGCCAGCAAATGTAATTTCGCCAAATTCGTCTACTATAGATATATTTCCCTCCGCTATTGGATTTGACAATGGAGGATTACGATTCAAATCCGGAGCGACCATCGACTGATGCCAAGTGCATTTACTAAAGTGGCGCTATAGAAGTTCACAAATAATAATAGGTCTATTATTATTATTATTATTATTATTATTATTATTATTATTATTATTATTATTATTATTATTATTATTATTATTATTATTATTATTTCTGCGTAGATCACATACATCAGTATTGCGATTAACAGTGTGGTTGTGCGCCGTATCATGCCAATATATGCTATCAGAATTTCATGAATTGTAAACCGTTGGAGTCGTCTAAGCCTCGTTTTGATTTCTTGTCGAGCTTAGCTCTTCTCTACGCCACCATATTCGGGAACGTGACGACCATTTTCCAGCAGATGTATTCGACGACCGGTCGATATCACGAGATGCTGAGCAGCATCAGGGAGTTCATGAAGATCCATTCCGTTCCAAAGTCTCTCAGCGAACGAGTGGTCGATTACGTTGTCTCCACCTGGTCGAGTTCAAAGGGAATCGACACAGACAAGGTGAACCGCATGCCGTCATCGTGCGAATCTACCTATATAGGGGAGGACGGGGTATTTTCGGCCAGCGGGTAATTTCGACCAAGTCCATTCTGCGCCATCTATCGACAAGAGTGCAACAAATAAATTACTGATACCTCCCTATGTAATTAGCCTATTAGCTTTCAAAATAGCTCTTACGAATAGGCCTATAACCAAACTAATTAGGCATGTTTTCACGCGTGTATTATGTTCATGATGATAACATTTGCTAAAGGAACTCTGCGTTGTAAGAATAGCCTACAGTAGGTTAAAAATCGACACTTCATGACTTCATTGCGAATTTTGAAAATTATCACATTAGGTTTTACGCGTCTTAATGCCATTTCAAACCGTCTCTGTCGGTAATCGCAGGTGCTAAGTTATTGTCCGGCCGACCTGAAGGCGGACATCTGCGTCCACCTGAACCGAAGCGTCTTCACCGAGCATCCGTCCTTTCGCCTGGCGAGCGACGGGTGCCTACGGGCCCTCGCCGTTCACTTCAACCTCGGCCACTGGGCCCCCGGCAACATGGTCTTCCATCAGGGAGAGAGCGTCGACGTTTTGTGCTTCGTCGTCAGCGGATCGCTGGAAGTAATCCAGGACGATGAAATCGTCGCCATTCTAAGTAAGGGACCATCCACAAATGACGTAACGCACTTGGGGGAGGGGAGGGGTGGTTCTGGGTTCAAACATTTGTGACGATGTGTGACGATGGAGAGGAGGGGGTTCCAGAAATCTGACGTCGCACAATACTAAATTTTTCACGTGGTAACCTTTCTTTGCTTGTCAGGACATTTTGAAAGGAAAGAAGAAAAATGTACAAGAGGAAACATGAAGATGACGAAGATGACTTTTTTGCTTGTCAAGATTTTTCGAAGTTAAGACGAGAAGAGGGGATTAATTCGTTGTTGCGTCATATTTTAGGGGTCTGACTTTTTGTTACGACACGTTACGAAGGTGGGGGGAGGGTAAACGTAAAAAACTGCCAAAATTGCGTGCGTTACGTCATTTATGGGTGGCCCCTAAGATATTATAACATAATATCAAAATAAAGTGCGACTAGGCTTTTGTCGGCAGGTTGATTAATTATAGTATTTCTAATTAATCAAAAGCCACTAGGCTTAGTAATGGGCGTATTTTTAATTGATCGATCGTAGTAGTGCTAAAGGGAAATATTTTAAGGCGCGAGCGTGACAATATGCAGTGAATCTGAGGATGTTTTGAGATTATTGCGTTTAGTTGTAAGGTTTTTCAGGCAGTTTGGTTCAGCGGACGATAGAGGTAGGTATCTATGGGCGTAGGCCGTCTGGGAAAGTATGGAGCACTAACATGAAGTTCTTGACTCCTTATTTGAATCAGGACAGCTAGTCATGGAGCATTTCATCAACAGCTGTGCTCGATCAGTTTTTAAAGTTCATATTGACTCTATTTATTTACTTTATTTATTTATTTATTTATTTATTTATTTTCTCGTGCACTTTTTTCGTGGGTGCAGCAGCGACTCGAGCACAGGTCGAGCTTTGAAGCTGTCATGAAACGCCACGCCCAAATCAGCTTCTTGTTAACTCTATCCGTCTATAATTTATTATTATTATTATTATTATTATTATTATTATTATTATTATTATTATTATTTACTTGTAAATGTACAAAAAACCTACTATAGAGGATAAGAGGCAAAGAATGAGAGTACACAACAAGACCATAGGCCTAATAGGAATGAATGGATAGGTGAAACATAGTGGTACCCACACAGGGCTGAAACACTTTAAACCTTAGGCCCTATATTATTATTATTCTATATTATTATTATTATTATTATTATTATTATTATTATTATTATTATTATAAAGTTATTGAGCAGCAATTATTGTCGATCAAGTGCCATAGTAATTATTCTGACTGGATGAATTAGGTAAGGGGGACGTAATCGGAGACCAGTTCTGGAAGGAGACGAGCGTTGGCCAGTGTGCCGCCAACGTAAGGGCGCTCACCTACTGTGACCTGCACGTCATCCGTCGAGAACCGCTCCTCGAGGTCCTCCGATTCTACAAGCCGTTCGCAGCCTCTTTCGCCCGCACTCTTAAGCTCACTCATAACCTGAGACGAAGAGTGAGTGACACCTGCCTTCAGAGTTCAGACCGTTTCAACGGCGACGCTGTAACTATATTGAAGGTCCAGTTGAGAATTTTACAAGCAGCGGCGATCGACTATGTCCCCACTCTAAAATATTTTACCTCGGCCTCGACGAGTGGGGGGGTGGGGACGAAATACAGAATCTCCTGGGCAAATTGAACAATACTTTTTTGCTCAGTGTTCAGTCTTGCTCGTTTACTGTGCTAGCGCTGGTAATAATGAACTGCCGTCAAAGTTAGTTTGTCGGTGGATAGGAAAAGGTTCGACCCAACAACAACTCTTCGTTTGGTCGAGGACAATCCAAGTGGGATAAAAAATTTTGGTTTTAGATGTCTGAGTTGAATGCAATCCTACTTGGGCCTATAATACTGCTTCGTTGATAGATCGACCGCACTCTGCTAACATTATTTCTCAATATTCTCACATTAACACATTAACACCTAAACCACCCTCGTCGCTAAAAATCCAATTTCCATAACTGGATCATCTAATCTAATTCTGCAGACCAGACTCATATAATATAGGCTACTGTAGTGATATTATTTCGGTATTGTTCCCACGCAGCTGGTCTTTCGCAAAGTCGCCGACATAATTCGCGAGAAAGAACTGGCGGAAAAGAACAAGAACGAGCCGCCGATCGAATTCTCCGACGACCATCCGGTGCGCAAACTGATCTCGCGCTTCCGTAAGCTGAGCTACACGACGACGACGACCAGCTCGGCGACGCCCGACGACGACACGGAGGCCATCTACCATCGAGGAGGCGGCGGCGGAGGCGAAGACCAGGAAGCGGCAGACGTCGAAGGCGTCGGACAGGCGGAGACCAGTCTGCTGGGCGGAGAACTGCCGCCGTCGTCGTCGTCCGTCTCCTTCGCTTCTTCGCCTCGTCGCAGGCAGGAGCACGTCGCGGCGGCTAGAAAGCCCTCGAACGTGGTGCAGCAGCCGCCCGTCATCGTGTCCAAGTGGAACGCCGCCTTGATCTCTCTCGGCGAAAACTGCCGAACTTTCGGAAGGCGCAGCAATAATTTTTGGGGGGAGGGTGGAAAAGAAGAAGAAGAAGAGGAGGAAGAGGGTCGTTCGACTGCGATCGGCGTCGTCGCAGAGAAGATCGCGATGCGAAGGAGAGAATCGGTCTATCCGCCGTACTCGGAGAACGAAGCCTTCGAGAATAACGAAGATCCGAAAGAGATGGAACACTGGAACGAACGAACATCATATTCTAATTTAAGCTTTTACAAAGATATTGCAGCTGACGAAGCCAAGAAAAAAGACGAAAGGCAAGACTACGACGACCGAAACCTAGATTTTTCGTCTGAAATTATTGACAACGGTAACAGCCTACACATCCACGAGAAAAGACCCGAATCACGGCAGAATGATGAAAACGCCAGTGATCAGAAAATAAAATCAAAGAAGTTTTGCAAACGGATTTTTGACCAGTCTGTGCGCGAAACAAAAAGGGAAAATCTTAAACAACTTTCTGTAGATGTTCTAAGACCCGGAGACGAGTCTGCGGATAAAATTTACCAGGTGCAGGAAAACGCCGGCGAAGAATATAAAAAGGAATCGCGACGGAAACAAACGCGCTACGAAAATGACACTAACAGTGACATTGAAGGGTACAAAGGAAGCGGCAAAACAGCAGAACCCAGCCTGTGCCTCATCTCTTCGAATCTATTGGATAAACATGACGACGCCAGCCTGACTCTGTCCAAAAATCTCGCCCGACAAAACCCACACACAGGTCTACTGCCTCCCAAACGAGAAAACGGACTGGGCGTCAGTCGCGGCAGCGACTTCGGAACGCTGGTTCCGGCCCAACGAAGGATGTTGAAATTCCTGAACAACATAAAGACCAATCTTCACCTGGAAATCGAGGAACTGCACCACAGAATGGACAACATCGACCAGCACCTGGACCTGCTGACCGCCATACTTCGCCCGGAGAAGACGTCGGCCGAGGCTGCCGGGACGGCGGCGGTGCAGTCCGCCGCTTCGTCGTCGACGTCTCCGCCGGCCGATTATTATTATTATTATCATCATCATCATCGGGACATGAGATCGTCCGCCGGAGGAGAGTGCGGCGGCGCGATGGCGGAAGCGAGTGGCTGTAGCTACAGCGTCTCCACGGACGTACTCAGCTGTGCAAGCGGCGTCACCAGTACGACCGAAATAGCCGTCGACGATCTGGCAAACGACGACGACTAACAGCAATCATACACCGCTCTAATGGGGGGAGAGGCGTTAGAGGCGGAGCTAAGGTGTATTGCGCCCGTGGTCAAAGCATAGGACGCCCCCTCAACTTCGGAAAATCCTGACAAGCAAAAAGAAAGGTGGTCATTTTCATTGCTTGGTTTAAGTTAGCTACATATAGGGGCTGTCCATTAATTAGGCCTACGTCAGCAAAATAGGGGGAGGGGATTTCATAAAGTTTGACAGTTGTTGACAGGGGGGTCAAGAGAAGTTGACGTCAACAATTTCATTTTTTACAAATGATAAAAAGTAGGAATTTTCATGGAATACTATTTATTACAATTGAAAAAAGCCTGACAAGAAAAAACAAGGTCATCATCACCACATTATGACACTTGATGAACAAAAGAAAGGGAAAATGGTCATCGCCGCAAAAATAATAACCCTCTAAACTTTTTTGAGGGACACGGCACTGATCTTAGTGAGAGGGGGGTCAAAAGTTTTTGACGTAATTATAGGTGGGCCAGTGAAAGTTGACAGTTGTTGACAAGGGGAGGGGGTCAAAAATTGCCCAAAAATTATTGACATAATTAATAGACAGCCCCATATGAGCGCGGACAACCCATACAACCATGTTGTTCTTTTTGTGCTTCTTTGTTCTTTTTTGCTACCTTAAACCCGATTTTGGCGCCTCCACGTCCCACCTAGGCGCCCGCGGGGACATATGTAACCCCGCACCTCTAACTCCGCCTCTGGGGGCCTTTATGAATGGGGTACGGGGGTACGCTCCTCCCCGAAGCTTCATGCCACTAGATGCCTCGCTTTGCTTTTAGTCAAGTGCAACGGTTATTTCGTTCTTTGAAAATATGTTATATTTCGACAGCGCGTGTTTTAGATGGCCTACAGATATTATTTAGCATTACGTTTATATTTGCTTATAAATATTCCAGTGTCTTTAACCAATTCCGAGTTGCTGATTCGAAAAATGATATTCAGTGTTTTATACAGGCCTGTTAGGAGAGGAGAGTTTCTCCCCAAAACCTCAAAATCCTCCCCCCAATTCCCAGAATTTACACAAATATTGAAGATACCCTACTTGTACCAGATAAATTGAGTTCGATACCAATCTTCCTACTGGGCTGGGTCATAAACCATTACACCCGGAGCACACAACGATGGGCAATGGAATGACTAGCCTACAGATAATGATGATGATGAAAATGGTCAGCTCGCCCAGATTTAGACTGCATAGGCCCATAAACTTGCAATAAATAACTGTCAACGCTTTTGTACCAAGCATACTGTACTTGTATCTGCAAAAGCATTTCTTGGGGTAGAAGTCACTGCTTCGATAGATTCAGGAAGAAACCTTATAAAAATCACAAAATCAAGAAAGTCCATAAAGAAAGCATTGTTTCCTCGGTTTAATACGTGAATGGCCTTTAACTGATATGATGCTTCACAATAACGAGGTATGCAACTCAGTAAAAACAATCTAGGTTTAAGGAAGCTGGCAAATTTAAACTAGAAAAGCTATTATTTAAATATTCTAGTTTATTAACTAGAAATACTTCTTCACTAAGCAGTAAGCAGATGATATATAAATAAATATATATATATACATGTATATATTATATATATATATATATATATATATATATATATATATATATATATATATATATATATATATGTATATATATATATATATGCATATATATATACATATATATATTATCAATCGTTAAGAAAGTTTAATAGCATTTAAGGTAATGTAGTTAAACAGCAAATAAACCAATAATATTAATTAATTACAATTAATTAATTAGTAGCTGATGCTAGGTAAACTAATTTTGATGCAATACACAAAATTGGGATTTTACTTGAGTCAGTGAAAAAGCCAATAACTATGTTACAATGCCACTGAAAAACTGCTCAAAATTTGAAAACCGGTGATCAGCCATAATTTATAATACTAACAAATCAATATATGCAAACTTCTAATACTGCATTCTTTCAATACACATAATTATATTTGTGTATGATCATACGTAGAGAAACAAAACATTAAAAAGTACAAACTGAAGAATTTATAACTACATTGCTTTAATCACTTCCAGACCTCTACTAGTACATTACAAAGCAGTGTCTTGAGTGCTGGCAACCTGCTGGAAAAACTCAAGATTTGAGGTAAAGTTCTATCACAACACCATAAAGAAACTCAACAAAATGCATCAGAAGTATCTTTTAAAATATTAGCCACTTCTTTTAATTTCACAGAAGAAACCTACAAAACTCAGATGTTATACAATTCAGAGTATTTTCACCAAATTTAAGCCAAACTTTGTGCGTACAAAGAAAAGATAATTAATTAAACGATCTTCATCAAACTAAATGGAATGCCTGCAATGTTACAATAACACGGTTACACTACAATGTGCAAATTGCCATGCAATTAAATACTTGAATAAAAATGTGTCATACAAATATTTTGATACAACAAAATTAATTTAATAAAGTATCTGTTTTTAAAATTACTATTCAAGTAATAAAGTTATCCAATGTAAAGAGGCATAAATAAATTGACAAGACAATCTTAAATGATTCGAACCAACGGCAGAAAAAGCAGCATTTAGTAAATGGCCATGATTTACTAGCAAAAGAAACAAAAGCGGAAAAGAGGGTAAACTAATAAATATCCTAATCCCTAGAAAACTCAAAGCATGAATTGGGTGCTTTTCTAAACAACTTCAACATAGAGCGATGCTCTAATTCAACAGTACCAACATGTAAAAATTCTTTCAAGTAACAACGAATATCGTCTTAAAATGAAGCTAGCATGCATTAGCAATTCAATAACACAAATGAAGGAACTTGGCTGAAAAATGAAAACCTGGAAATTTGCAAAACAGTCACAGATATCTATTTTTAAAACAGATATAATACTTGGAAATTTTGAAGACACCAGAATTTTCCACAGACATTTTCTGTCAGTAACTGTCGTAAACAACCAGACCCGACAATCAAATTCTGAAAACTGTCGACAAATTCTTCATCACAAAACCATCATCAAGGACCAAAAGTGAAACATTCATTTGAAGCCAGATCTTACTGCAAAACTGAAGCCATCAGTCAAGCAGTCACAAATTTAACAGATAGAAGCCCTTAAGCAATTTTGACATATCACCTGCCATACAGTACATTTATAACAATTAAGCAATAGACAATAAACTGGAAATACATGGAATGCATATACTGGAACATTTTTTTAATATAATACATTCCGTATGTGCCTGGATCTGAGAAAATGTGAATAGAAAAGCAACAAGAAGTTAGCAATTAAAAGAAATGTGGCAACAAATCATCTTCATGCTTCAAGTCTAGTCAGCCTATCAACAGCTTTCTAAAGGGCAGAAAAATTTAACTATTTTCATATACGTGCCATTAATAAACAGACAAACTATGGACAAGAATTACAGAAAATACAATAAAACTTAAAAACAAATAACACGATGATTAAATGTATAACACAGACTAGGGCTGCCGGTTTAATGTGATTATGCGATCGCATATTTAACTTTCTGTTAAATTGCCGCAATTTATTCCTTTTTTTCCGCATATGCAATTTCTGCATAAATATGTGGCAATTTTTTCCACATTTTCCACTATTTTGTCACATGCGTAGCACTTTTTGCTATTTTTCTCATATAGATATAAGGGACGATCAGCACCAGTTTGGATGACCTTTTTACCTTTTCTCATGCTTTGGATTACCTATTTTTAGATGACCCTTTTTCTCATGTTTTTACAGAAAAACGCCGCAATTTCCCCACTTTCCCTCACATAAATGAGACATTTTCTCTCATAAACATGAAATTTCTGTACTTTCCCTCGCATATTTAGAATCTCTGAGTCCCATATATTTTACGAAAAATCGCCGCATTAAACCAGCAGCTCCAACAGACCAACATTATTTAAGTAAAGCAAAAATGCCATTTACTCGGCTCAAAATAGACTTAACTTATAACAACATAGCAATGAAATGATACTAAAGGAGATCACAAGTGGAATTATGAACTAGTTTCTTTAAAACCGAATACACTGAAAACTCATGTCAACGCTCAAAATTAGAGCTTATCAAAGAAGATGGGAGGTACAGACATAGTCATTTAAGGAACATTCCATAATACATTCTGATTATACGGCTTCCTAGCAAATGAAACAAATATTAAACAAATAACTTAAGGAAAGTAAAATCCGTCTAATACTATATATACACTTCAGGAGTATTTCTGCTTGCATGTTACGAAATATCAGCAACATTAAGAGAGAATCAAATTATCAATTTCAAAAGCATACCGGTAATACCAGTGCAAATGTATACATCAACAACTTGTTATGTAGAATATATACACAACAGCATAATATTGAGCAACAATGTGTAAATGTTTTACAGCATTAGGCAAAGGTACACATATTAATTAATCATTGATCAGTCACTGCTGAAGCTAAAAGCAAAACATATCTGCTTTTAGGTTTGATTAAAGCTTTTACAGTAGTTTCAACTACTATGACAAATTTTCCAGCAGTAAATGTAAATTACCGGTAACTGATTCATCAGAAGTAGCTTGGCAGGGCAAGCATTCTTCTCATCACACAATTGAAAACACTGAAAAAGATCCCAAAAGAACTTTGAGCATTTTTCACAAATTATCACAAAGAACATCGCAGGACAGCAAATTTTTCAAATCTCATATTATCAAGTAAATTTACTACATGAACCAATAACAGCTGATAAAACAGCTGATAAAACAAAGAGACCTCAAACTGAAAACACTGAGATTCATTGGTTCAGTAATCAAGAAGATGACTCAGAATTAACAGCAGTAAATGGTGGTTCAAAGTCATCCTTCCAAAAATATCGTAAAACACATAAATAAAAAAATTTAAAATTTTTCTTAGCAAAACTGGAATTCCAAATGCAGATACATAATGAATAAATATGTTTTGAGCAAAGTCAAGGAAACTGCTATAAAATTCTGAATATTTAGAGTGGACATGCAAAAACTTAGTGCAAATGTCAAAATTGTGGCAATAACCAGAACAGTGACACAACTGAAATGATAAATAGTAATCACACAAAATGCCAAATGCAAATAATTTGGAAACCAAAAGATTAACTTTTGCCAAAAAAGAACAAAGTAGAATCTAAGTTTGCGAACTGAAAAAAGAACAGATTGAACGAGTAAGAAAATCGGGCAACAGAAAATACAAAAGCCGACTCAAGAACAAACTGAATAAACAGCCAGAACACAACTCACAGCAAGAACACTGCTTCCGAGACTTTTTCCAACAATGGCATACTTAGGTTACTAGTGGGGTCTGTGCCACTTCTATTCAAGTCCAGATGCCAGATATTTAATAAATGGACTTGTGCATTTTAAAGAAAGGAGCGCTCCTTTATTTGCCAAACTGCAATGCTTTTTCTGTCTTTAACTGTGCTGTATATACGTGTGACAAAAATTTACCAATTCAGTTACAGTTGCTGCAAAAACAAATAAATGAGCAAAGGAATCAGAAGTAAACCACAAACCAAACATTACTATCAATAATACTGCAATCACATGCAGTTTTGCTGTAAACATGAAATCCTATACCATTAGGTTAATTCCTACTTAAAATGCTGACTTCAGCCTTTTGCACTCATGCTATATTGATGAAACACTGCAAACAGGCAAAGAAGAGATAGATATAAAACAAGATTTCAATAACTTGCCATCAACAGCCTTTAGAAACAATGGAATACAATGATGACAGTTATGATGATGCAGATGATGATGATGATGATGATGATGATGATGATCACACATAAGAAACAATTACCTAAAAATTGGTCAGGAACATACTGATTTACCAAAACCAAATATCTACAAAACATCACAAATTCTTACAAAAGTACAACTGTACATCTGAAAGAAATAAATACTGGAATAAGAATGTCAAAAACAAGACTTGCAGTCCAGACTACAAAGTCTTGCCTGAATAAATATGGCCACAATGCTTTCCACATTACCTTCACAGGATCCCTTTCCATTAATTCAAAACTGTCATTTACAGAAATATTATGAGAATTCTGCCTCGGTTAATTTGACCAAAATGTCAATTCAAGCCATTTACTACTTGTTTATTCAAGCAATCTGCCCAAAGGACTGCAAAGAATCTCCAATTATATCACATTGAGAGAGCTAAAAGAAGGAGTTTTAAAAGAGAAGTCATACAGATGTCTGAATGGCTCGACGGTGAATTGAACTGGTAGAAACTCGAAATCTGTCGTCACGATGATGCAGATTCTTTCTTGTATCCAAGAAAAAAACCTGAAATTAAACTAAATGTTGTCTTTGATCCATTCTCAAACGTTGCTTGGTCCGGACAGCAAGACAGTAGTTAGACTCAATGACGACATGTAGCAAGGCATTAGCTGAACAGCACCGAGTGAAAGCAACTACGCGGCGATTCTCAAACGTCTCCGACATTCCACTTCCGAGCGTGCCTAAGTCGAAGATGCAGCGGAACCATTCAACGGACTGCGGCACTGAGAGCTCGAAGGTCTCTGGAAACGACGTCTTCTGCAAGAAAAAACCCCAAAACATTAAGCTGACTTTCTCTTAACTGAAAAATCAATCCTTACATTATTTCATGGTTAGAATTGATGCAATTATATCAGTCACGGAGAAGTATAACCCTGTCATAAAGACTCATTTATTATAATGGACTCTGACCACAACAAATGACGCTTACAGTTCACCGACTAAATTGCGCCAGACAAAATAGCGCCAGACAAAATCGCGCCGACAAATTAGCGCCAACAAAAATAGCATCGAACTAAGAACCGATACAGAACTCAACTTTAACAGGTTTTTCAAGTACTATTACGTTATAGTGGATTCAAATGATATACTACCACAACAGATTAAGTAGTATTGTTATGTATTATTCTGTTCTGACTCATCGTTTCTAGTAGAACCAGCTAATACATTCGACACGCCAACATGTTTGAAAGACGGCACTGAAAATCTTTGGCATCTCATAGCCGCGTATTATCTTTACTTTATTTATTATTGTGGATTTTTCATATCGCGCGATTACGTCGGCGCTATTTTGTCGGAATTTGTGGAACTCTTTTGTTGGCACTGTTTTGTCGGCGCGATTTTGTCGGTCTATTTTGACTGGACACTGACGCTTATAGGTTTCCAAATGTAAATTCCCAATTAGCAGACTCTGGATATAATAAAAAAGATCTACGTGTTTCAACTAAATCCATTACAAGAAGATATGTTCTGCAGCCTCAAAGTCAAATATACAGAACAATTGATAACTGATCGTGAATCGCAAAACTTTGATAAATTCAAGCATTTCTCATGTAAATTAGCAACAGAGTATGTGACCTGGCATGACTGGACCCCAAAGACTTCTTTGAGACGCTTCCACTCGGCGGTTTAGGATAGTAACTTCTCTCAGGACTTGATGTTGAAGACAAGATTTCCTCATCACCACCAAGCACCGGAATCTGTGTCATGTCAGGGTGGGAATGGAATGGTCCGGCTGAAAGACTTCGTTGGTGGTCTGAGGGTCCCGATTTAATTGGGCGACAGTCTCTGAGCCTTTGGGTAACGATAGCTTTACGGTCACGGCAGTGCACATCGCCAATCGTAGACTTAATGTTGGACGACTTGTTTATACACAAAGAATTTTCATTAGGTATGATATGTTGATGGCCCTCGGACAAATTCGATGACTCCGAATTTTCGGTTCGAGCACTCTGAGCATCAGCATTTACGACTAAATCAGTGCGCACACCACAATGAACTCTACCTTGATACACAGTGACATTAGGCATGGACAATGACTGAGACAGATTGTCTAATCTATCAAACTGGTCACATTTCTCCATATTCTTATTCATAAAATCTAAATCAGAATACTCAATGGTTCTGCTGCAGGCAACCTCAGAGACAGCCAAGTTGCAAGCTTCAAGCACGACATGACATTGACTAATCTCTTGAAAATGACTTGGTGGCGAAGGAGGCTTAAGACAGAGTTTTTCAGCAGCATCGTGACCATCCGTCACACGTATGCTCGAGAACCAATCACCCTCACAACACCTTGTTGATTCTCCATCAGCACAGCCTCTCTCATCTGGTCTAGTAAGCAGCACCACCTGCTGCTGCTTATGCATGCCGTGAGCCTCTATACCTATGCTAATACTGTCCTCATCGTCTTCTTGAACGGCCAAGGGAGCAACATTTGAAGCCGATGCCATCGAAGACGAAGCAGCATTCTCCTTTTCCATCCTAATGTTATCTCTACTCAATCGCTGTCCAACTTCCGTGAAATGCTTATGATATCTATCTGCATCACCGGCAGGAGGATGGCTGCCCAACGTACTGGAAAGTCTAGCAGGTGAACTTGGACTCCTGGTGCTAAATACTTGCCTTGGCGTATCCTCGTGAACGGCCTTTCTTGGTTTATGTTCTGTTTTTCTGAAAGCCGTTTCGCCCAAAGTAATTTTTGGCACGACAGAGACATCTGTCATTTCAGAGTCGGCATAACGAAGCGAATCGTGATTATTATTGCCGACAGCATGTATCTCTTGCGATAAACTGCAGCACCATCCACCTTCCTGTAGAGTTCGTTTCTCAATCTGTTTTTCTCCATTTTCAGGCATCTGCTTATGTAAATGCAAACTCCTGACCCCTCGCTCAATGTAAGACGAATTAACAACGCGCCCCGCTGTTGCGCCCTTCAACTCATCGGCTCGAATGCTTTCCGTCTCGTCTTCACCTCCCTCTTCATCACTAAATCCCAAAGAGATGAACTGACTGGCAAGTGTGTAAGGTGCAGCCCTTGTGGCATGATCATCAAGATATACATTAGTCGTCGGTGGATCTTCACCATGCACGTTTGTATGACTAATCTCTTCAACGTTACCAAAAGTGATACTCCCGTGGCCATGTTGCAGCTGACTGCAGTCAACCAGCGAAAGCCTCTTCGCTTCCTTCCTTTCCTGCGTCTCTCGTTCGTCTTCATTTTCTTCTCTGGCCGAATGTCTCCGCAGCACAGACTCCGTAGGACGACTTAACCGGTTGATTACGCTTTCATTATTTGCAGAATCAACCGTATCGCTTCTACAAGCCTTCCAGTCACCACTCTTGTTACGACCGTGAGCAAATTTTCTTTCTTGACTTGCCTCCGGAGCATTATTTAACAGTTCGTCCATGCAATGTTTTCTCATAATGCCAACAATGGCATCGTCGTTTGCTTTACCACTCAAATTCTTGCCATGTACAGGTGCAGTTTCCAAGTTAAATTCCTCATTATTGCTTTTACCCTTTTCCACATTAGTCACAGTCTCAGTACAGTGCACACCAGGACAGAGACATTCCTCAGTACGTGAACTTGGCTTTAATATATTTCTCAATTGAAAATCTAGCAGATGCAACTGAGGATCAACAGCTTGGGCTTCGACTTTCACTGTGCTAGCAGCACTGGAAGGGGTGGCGACTGAAGCACCCCTAGTTACGTTCTGCAAGTCGGGGGCCGCTGCATCTTCTGGCGCATGACCATGAACCTCTATTCGTGAAGGCCTTTCAAGCTCAACGTGCTTCGAAACTGTCGGTTCATTGATCTTCTTTCTCATATTGTCAAACTTCAAGTGCTTTGGATTCTCGCGAACAGAACTTCGAAGATCAATACGACAGTGGTCCATTTTCTCCGCAGCACGCTTTAGTGAAAGACTCATATCCAACTTGGCAGCACGATCAGACTTGTGCAAGGCATCCCTGTGCATCTCCAGAATATTCCCTATTCGATTTTCATTCAGGTATGTGAAGTTCAAGTCATCTACGTTTGTATCAGTGGCAGCATGCAACGGAGAACCAGTCTGTCTGTAATATAAACAATACTCACATATCATTCTCGTATCACATTAAACCTTATCTTTAATCAACCACTGAAATAGACATAAAAGAATTTATCACCTATCAGCTACGCAAATAAACATAGCAGCTTGTTCAGAATTTCAAAGCATAGGCAAATGATCAACACACAGAATATGCAGTAATCACGGCAGCTCACATATCATAATAAAAGTCCTAAAAAATCATGACTTCAATCTGCAATTAAATCTTCATCTTCAACCATACACTTTTGCAACTGCCCACTGTAATACAAAAAACTGCATACCCTATTTCTACAAGTAATGTGTAAACCCTTTTGCCCCGTTAGGCCAATGTTTTGGTCTCATAAGAGCATGACAAAAATGACAACAGCACCGAATGATTATGATATCTGAAAGTCTATAGTAATATTTAACTAATGAATATACCTAAAGCAAGTGATAGATTTTATTTGTTTACATACTGCTATCGTACATATATAAGAGAAACTAAAGTACATGTAAGTTATATTTTATTCCAATCCTAATCCTGCTACTAGGCTACAATTACAAAAAACGTTTCACTTAAGTCCAAAGAAATCAGTCAACAGTCAAATGCTGAAGGGATAAAATTTGAAAAAATTGAAAAGTCACTCTTTAGTAGAAAAGTTCTATTAAAGCGTGGTTCATGCTTCTACCAAACAATATGGTTCATGCTTTTAGGAAGCATAGCATTGGTACCTTGGAAAGTGTGTCTGAACTTGAACAACAGCAATAAAAGGTAACATTATAATGGGTAAAATACTATTACATAATGATAATAGATACAATATTTAGAGATAAATACAGGAAACTACCAAATACATCTGAACTGGAGGTAAAAGAGTGCTTAATAGTCAAACCATAGTAAGTAAGATTAAATATTCATCATTTCAAATATTAAATATGACCATGAAAGAGAACAAGTCGACATACCAATATTCCGGGGAAATTCTAAACCATTTTACCATTAGATCAATCTTGTTGTTTGGCACATTTTTGGGAAAAATTTATACTGTCCACCACACCATCTATTAGTGTAAGATGCCATTTAAATTTCCTGTGCAAAAACTGCCTCTACAGATAGAAACCAAAATGAGTAGAATAACTAATAAATCCAACTGTAAAGTAACCCACAACTTATATTAACATAACTCTAACGTTATAATAAAATGATGCAAAATAAACGTTTACCCTCGAACGTTGTTGACTTCCTTAATAGCAACTTGTGTTGTCATTGTGGCCGACAAGACCATAGCGTCTGTGCTTGCTTTCTCCCAGTCGTATGGGTCCCTGTCAGTAATTTCTTTCCTGGCCATGCACTGATGTATCAGAGACTGAAGGGCGGCATAGTTTGGTAAGTCGTTGTATTCAAGGCCCTGAAGGTGATTGAGAAATGCTCGAAACTCTGTTGGCAGATGCTTAAGGAAGAGAGAATGGTCATATTTTTCTTTCATGTTTCCGACTTGTTCCTTGTCCTTCATCTTTCTCCACGGCAACTGACCAGTGACAAACTCAACCAACATGTAAAAGAGTGACCAAAGGTCGTCATGGCGACCCATCTCCTAGAAAATTTTATAACAGTTTTATAACAGTTCAACTCGCAGACTCATCTCTAAATTTCAAATCACAAATCTCTCAACTTTCAAAAGCCTGCTATGCCCATATCCGTGATCTACGTTGCCTTCGTCCTTGCCTCGACTTCAAAACTGCCTTCACAATTGCCACCTCTATAGTCCATTCCAAATTAGACAACTGCAACTCCCTCTACTATAGCCTTCCAAAGACCTTCATCAACAAATTACAATCCATTCAAAATGCACTTCCCCAAGCAGTAACTAAATCTCCAAAGTTCTGCCATATCTCACCCATACTAAAGTCACTGCACTGGCTCAAAATTTCTGAATGCATCCAGTACAAGATAATAATAATAACATACGGTTCACTCCATTCATCAAAACCTGTCTACCTGTGAAAACTCTTTAACACCTTAGCCTCCTGGACCTACACGATCATCATCTCATCTCACACTCTCATGGCTGTTAAATCAATCAACTCTAAAAATCTGCAACCGTGCCTTCTCATATGCTGCACCAGAACTTTGAAAATCAATTCCAGCTTCCCTCCGCAGCCTACGTCGTGGTAAAAAAACAGGCTCTGATTCTTCCTCTCCTCTAATTCCTTTACTATCTCCTCAAGCCTTCAGGTCTAACCTTAAAACCTTCCTATTCCAGAAGTCATTTCCTCCATAGCTATAGCAACCCACCCCACTGTCTTGTAGATACACTGACCTTCGCCCAGCCGACAACCCACCTTGCCCATAGCTATTGCAAGAAAGATTAAGCGCATAGAATAAGCAGCTACCACTGTACTACTTTCCAAAGCGCTATATAAATTTATAAGATTTTACTTATTTACTTACTTACATCTCATGATTTCAGTAATCATTGGCACTGATATACAAATAAATCAAATAAGAAAAATTATGCAAGATATATCAAATAAATCCTGAATTTTTCATAAAAGAATAGTCTGTGTATTTTTAAAGCTCACTACGGTACTCTCATTTTAATAGCACATAATCATCTCAGGCACATATCAAACAACCATCAGTCCACCGGTCAATAGCACAAAAGAATAATGGAACAATATACCCAGTATATATATATATATATATATATATATATATATATATATATATATATATATATATATATATATATATATATACACCTTGTTTTTGTGAGCATTGATCGATGCATATCGAACAGTTCCACGGAATCCAGCAGCTGCTCGAGGCGGTCTTGGCTCTCCATTCTGATTTGTGTACTGTCTTGCCAGGCCATAATCAAGCATGAACACCTTGCGATTGGTGTTGGTGTGTACACCCATTGCAAAGTTAGACTAAAAGTATCAATTTCAAAACCTGACCATTCAATTTCGTTAGCAATAATTTTCACAAGTTCAAACGGCTGCTTTTATTTAGTTCTTGACTTTTATTTTATGGTAAAGAAAGGTATCAATCAATCAATCAATCAATTAATCAATCAATTAATCAATCAATTAATCAATCAACTTTTATGATGCTGATATCATATTGTCTGGGGCATCATCTAATAATGGTGAACTGGATCCAAGAATAATTAGAGACAAGCCATGCCAAAAGAGCCAGTCATGATCAGTGGGGAAGCAATCTCAGGTGGATAGGAAGAGCCAAACAGCTATGCTTAAGACCCAATCTAAATTATGAAAATGTGCTGGTTATATATATGAAGTGATGTTGGCAATTAATTCCAGACCTTGGGACCGCATACCAAAAAACAACTGGTGACAATGACTGTATGAGAGTGTGAAACAACAAATGAAAGCTGCTGAATATTTAGAGGAGTAACTAGTAGAAGGTTGAAGAATGTTCCATGGGTTCAAAGTCCATAGGAAAACTGAATGGTAACAGCCTTCAATTTTTCATGGATAGCCTTACCTCCTTTCTTTCCACCAAGTAAGCACCTGATGTACTCATACAAAGGTGGATCAAATTGGTGAATTCCACAGGCAGAGACAACCAAAAAGCTTCAAATACGACTGAGGTTTTACCCTGAGCCCCATTAACTGCAGTCCAGCTCAATAATCACTGGAAAATGTGTGGCCTAAGTCAGGGTTTAACCCAAACTTTTTGGAACCTCGGCCCACTTCAGCAGTTTCATAATGTGCCTCAATCCTGCAAAACTTAGTGCCAACTAAAAGTGGATAAAACACTAATCATTTAAAATAAGCCTTGTATGGACTGTAGCTATATAAAGTTCTTAAAACTAAACCAATTTGCAACTTTGCAACGTTAGAGGCATTGTGATGTTGGTTTGAACATGACACTTTTGAATCCAATTTCACACTACCCTGAAACCCATTGATGATTAAACTGAGACCTGTGAGCCACATTTTGGCTGCGATCCACAGTTTGGGAAACACTGGCCTAAGTTACCAATATATTAGTACAGCAAATAACAGACAAGGAATGAGAGTCGCAAACATACAGGCTTGATATCCCTGTGAAGGAAGCCAACCATGTGAATTGATTCAATAGCAGACAAAATCTGACAGCAGAGCTGAAGAGTTGTGCTCAGTGAAAAGCATCCCTTCACTTGGCTCCTCCTCAGTTCAGCCAAGTTCTTTCCTTGCAGTGACATTACCACGTAGTTGAACCTGTCGTTACGTCCACAGCCCATGAATGCGCAGACATGGTCTTTGCCTACAGAAAAAGATCATCACATCATCAGAACATGCCAGGGTTTAATAACTGATATCAAATTACATAGATCTAAATTACATAGATCTAAGATCTGTAGGAACTAAACTCATCTTCAGCAGCAATCACGATAATGCATAAGAAAGTAGTCACCACGAACAGAATATACTTACCACTGAGCATAAACCAGTCTCAATTAACTACTGATTATGGTTAACTTAAAACATAATTTAAATGAATCATTCTTTGCCTTAATTTAAGACTGAAGCAAAATTATATCATATACTTATATCACACAAAAAATATACTTATTCACACACATCTTGAAATCACCAACATCATAAATAAATTTGGTGCTCTTATTAAACCTTGAAAATAACAAATATGTAATATTAATATAAACAAATAAACATAAGCTCAAATACGAGCTCATTTACTGTCACCAAATGAAAACTTAGACAAAAAAAATAAGAATCAAAAGAGACAAGAATGCCAACAAGAGCATTTTACTGCCGCTTAAGGCTAACAAAGACATCATTAATTTGAATCTGGATTTCTGGATCCTGGTTAGAAGACCTACCAGTTATTAGCTTTCTCCGTAGTTCTCTAGCCTGGAATTAGTTTCTTTCACTATGGCCATCTGCCCTACCAGAAATCATGCATGCTACCAGTTTCTAACTGGAACCAAATTGGAGGAAGCATGAGCTCACATAAGCAGAAACCAGAATACTGGAATGAAATTTTGCTGTCTTTTCCTCAAAAGGTTGTTTGGCTACTTTCTGAAATGCACCTATATCCCTACATGTCACCACTGCCAACCAATAAATCCTAAATCCCACTGGCTTTGTTTTTAGATAAATTCCAACGAGAAATTAATGCAAAATTATTACCTTGGAGTTTCTTTAGAACAGCCACCTCCATTTTAAGGACTTGCTTCGGCTGTTTGGCAGATTCCAGTTTGAGTGCAACATGCTCGTTTGATACAAGATCTTCCCCTTCGTATATTTCCCCAAATCCGCCACCGCCAACCTTTCGCAACTAAAACACAAGGTGCCAGGATGGCAGATGCAGTAATTTAGCAAATATGAAGTAATTACCAAGAAAACAATACAAGATAAGCTACCAGTATTTGATTACGTAGAATTATAATTATGTACAAATGTCAGCATTGTTGGTAAAAGATCAATCTTGCCCAAAGTGTTTCACAGAGAACTTATATTTCCAGAATAAATGATTCAGTCAGCTTGACAAAGAGAAAACAACACCAGACTAGGGTTTAAAATAGTAGCATTAAACTGATACTAAACTAATACTTACAACCTTCCACCTTTCCTTGACAATATGCCCTGGGTTCAACAGATCCTCTGCTGTTGACGATGTCATCTTGCCGTCAGACACCCCTGAACTAGGCGCTATTCATCACAAGCAGTCCAGACTAATGAAAAAAACACCAACATTTCCATCATTAAAATATTATTATAACAGACTCCATTTTGGTCAATCGATTGTTTTCGTAATAATATGATTATTTCCAGGCACAGCTTGGATTTTATCCCTCAGGCATACTCTCAGTTCTATATCTTGCGGACTCTGAATGCAGGAACTCCGTCTTACCTATCCAGGTTACTCCATACAGTGCCTACACTCAGCTCTATCACTGGTCAACTCTGTCTTCATTCTACCACTCATGTCTGCCCCAAGATAAATAGGCACACACTTCAATATCTGGTAAGAAGGTTTTGCATTGGTAGATCCAATCCTCTGGAATGCACAGGTTTGCAACCACCAACCCCCTCCCCCTTCTGATGTACTTGAGGACATACCTTAAATTACATTATAAGCTAACAATCCCTCACAATAATAACAGTAATAATAACAATAATAATTGTAATGACCGACTTTAGGAGTCTGTCAACCGTTAACAATAATAACTAGAATAACCAACCATTCTGTCAAGGAACAGCTTCATCATTAGGTGACCCATCCTCTCAAAAGGACTAATAAAACTGACATTTGCTACATGAATGGCCAGTTTACTTACTTACTTAGTAGTCCCTATTGCCTTTGATGCAGACTCGGTGCTGTCTGCCTCGGTGGCTTTCGGTAGAGCGTCAGCTCTGAAACCGGGATATGTTCTATCGGCCCGGGTTCAATGCCCTGGTGGTCATAGATTTCCACTCCGTGCCGGTGGACTTGTGAGAAATAATTCTCAGGCAGTCACAAGTCCACCGGCACGGAGTGAACGATAAGATGGTCTGTGCAATATGTCAAATTTTGCTGTGCTAGAGACGATAGACAGCGAAGCTGCGGTAGCTGTCTGCCAAGAAGGGCTGCTATAATAAATACCTGACAAAGCAGCCGCATACAATTATCAAATCACGTACAACAACCGATTGATCACAGGAACACAGGACAGAAAGGGATTGAAGATGAGAAAAAGCGCTGTTGAAACAGCTAATATGTATGAAATAAAAACACGCCACGCTGTACACATTAGGTTGGTTACATTAGACGGCAGTTAAGCATGATTTCACATTTAGAAGCTTTAGCTACACAGATACCTTGAAAACAATTTCGTATTTAATTCCAGAGCGAAAGAGCATTTGTAATTGAAGATGAATAATTATTGTACTGACGATATTGTAGTTTCAGCCGTTTCTACCGTATTTTCCACGTAGTGCCCCATCGTCAACGCATCGAATATCATAACATTACGCTTGCGCACTGTACAGCGCTACGAAGATTGATACAAGAAAAAACAAGTAGATGTCTACTTGTAAACTAGGAGAAACTAGCAATAAATATAGTAGAACATGATCGCAGCCGATGCAGCATATTCCATAGGTGGCATTGGAAGACCTAAGAACCTTTCTTCAAGGTCATTCTCAAGGATTTTTATTTTACATGCAAATTTTCATGGTTCGTTGCTTGCTCAAGAAAATCACCGGGAGATTGCGAGGTGGAAGGCACAAGAGTTTGAGTCGGCTCGCGCAGTGGCGTACAGTGGGATGGCAGACGTATTGCACACTTAACTCCTGAAAAAGTCTGATCAGCAAAAAGGTCTTTGCTAGTTTAATGAAACAGAAAGTTATTAATTGTTTCAATTATCTTGCCGCTCTTGCGCCTCTCAATTCTGCACACGAGACGGCTGCCTCTGCCTCTGCCTCCACGCTACGCCATTGTTTTTTAACCCCTTAACCGTGTATTTAACTGTAACTCAATGTAAAATGGACGGATATATCCGGGGTCCCCAGTTAAGGGGTTAATGGCATCTTTGGCGTCCCTCATCCTCGGCCAGGGTTATTTCTAGGATTGTGAATTTGGGGGGTTGTCGGGAAAATCTTGGGGTGTCGCAACTTTGAAGTCTCTGCCGAAAAGGCTGGCAAACAACAAAAAAATTAAACCTTATCAAGTCTCAAAAAAGGCTGACAAGCAAAAAAGGTCATCCGCGCGAGAATCAAAGTTGGGGGTGTACTTCTCCAATTGGGGGGTGTTCAGGGATAATTGGTATGCATTTTGTATGCATACTATTGTCACAGTACCAAATTTGGGGTGTCGACCTCAAATTGGGGTGTTGGGCAGGTGGAGAGGGGAGCGTGTTAGGGGGTGTAAAAATATCCCTGTTCTCGGCGTCCGGGAGGCATATTTGCCCCATGCGGCATGCCTCTGCATGGCTATACGCCACTGGACTATATATAGTGAGAACCGTGACCACAATAAAGTCAAGTCCGATAAAAGCCAATGAAGAAGAAGAAAGAGGGCCTGAACCTTCGTTTTAAGGGCTTTTGAATTTTGGTCCCTTGGAGAAACATTTATAATAATAATAATAATAATAATAATAATAATAATAATAATAATAATAATAATAATAATAATAATAATAATAATAATAATAATAATAATAATAATAATAATAATAATAATAATAATAATAATGTGATTTTAAGTGGTTTAGGATCGAGGCTAAGCAAGCTTGTGTGAAAACAACTGAAGCAACTCTCCGCATTCAATAACCTAGTTTTCTGAGATATATAGCCTTTGAATCCGTTTACTGTTTCAACTGTCTCTCGATCCCACCTCGTCCAAACTGTTCCATTTGTCCACAACCCTTGCGTTAAAAATTTATTTCTTGGATCAACCCTCTGCTTAAACAATTTGCATTTGTGGCCTCTTGTGCTGTTTTAGTGTACGTGCATGTAAAGAATCGATCGTATTATTCGTATGGCACATCTACTTTCTCAGTCATTTTGTGTGTTTCTATCAAATCCACTCTCTCCCTTCTCTTTTCTAATGTTGTCAGTCCACAATATTGAAGTCTTTTTTCGTAACTTAAAATTATGGCATCCATTGACCATCTTCGTTGCTCGTCTTTGCACTTTTCTAAAAGCTCCATACCTTTTTTCAAGAATGGATTCCATGCCTTTACTTTTGACGATTTTTACATTTAGGCCTCCCTTTTGCTATTAACCCCTTAACTGGGTATTTAACTGTAACTCAATGTAAAATGAACGGATATATCCGGGGTCCCCATAGCTGCAGTTAAGAGGTTAAAGCTAGAAGAGCGCTATTTGACTTTGCATAAGTTACTTAACCTCAAGTTAACTGAATTTACAGAGAGAGAATCTTTTTAAAATTTTGTAAAGGCAAATTAATTAATGGCTGTCCATTAATTATGTCAACAATTTTTGGGCAATTTTTGGCACCCTCCTCCCTCGTCAACAACTGTCAACTTTCACTTAACCCCTCTTCCATAATTACGTCAAAAACTTTTGACCCCCTTCTCCCAGATCAATGACAGGTCCCAATAACAATTAAGGTTATTATGTTTTGTGGTGATGACCATTTTTCCCCTTTTTTCTCATCGAATGTCAAAATGTGGTGGTGATGACCTGTTTTGGCATGCTTTTTCCATTGCAATAAGTAGCTAGTATTCCATGAAATTTCCTATTTTTTGATTATTTGTAAAAAGTAAAATTGTTGACGTCAACTTCTCTTGACCTCCCTCTGTCAACAACTGTAAAACTTTTTCAAATCCCTACCCCCCTAAATTGTTGACGTAATTAATGGACAGCCCCTTACTTAATGTTTCTTAATGTTTAACGCCATCGATGTCGCCGTTCAATTTCAAACCTGGCTACTTAAGATTTACAATCTTGACCACCACGTGTAGACTACGGATTACGGACTATGGATTTTTACCACCGATATAGATTTTTACCCAGATATTGAGCGCTCGTGAATAAGCTGGTGCATTGCGCCAAGCTTTCGGGCAGCGCTATAGAAATTTCGTGTTTTGCTTTACTTTACTTACTTGTAGGCCTATAAATCATACAAAATATTCTACGTGCGTCATTTTCCAGTCGTGCATTTTCTTGTCGTGCATTTTCAGTCGGCCCCGCAGCAATACCGTTGATAAATTTTTCGGGGCTAGGTGGAATTATTGGAATAGAATCGATATACCAAGAGCTCGTTGACGACTTTTGTTTACTCGTATTCTTTTTTACTGAAAATGTCGATGTGCCCCGCCCCCCACCATTCCGGAACCTTGGCTACGCCAATGCTTAGGCCTATAGGCTATAGGGCCTACTATAATTGTAAGTCTTCCTCGCTCTGCGTGAAATGGTCTGAATTTAAAATGATCGATCTTGCAGAATCGGAAGAAAGATAGGTTTCGAGAATTCTTGTTGTTTCTTCTACAGGGCGATGTCGAACAACTCGGCATAGCTGTCGACGTGCAAAATATTGCTTCGTTCGACGACATTAATTAATGTGCTCCGTCTTGCCCCTAATTAATCGCTGACTCGACCAATGAAAACGCCAAAACCATAACACCACCGCGCCCACTCAGTTGATCACGACGGCAGTGAAGGGTGGTGGCGAAATCGGATTGACGGATAATAATGATGACCCTCGTTAGAATCCTATTCGCTGCCCTGAAAAGACAGAAGTCGCTCGGGAACAACAGTTACTGAACTTTCGCTTATCGTTTAGTAACCACGCCAAGAGGACAAAATTAATCGTCAGACTGAGAATTTTCGCATTGTATGCATTGTATTGACTAAGCCTATATATAACTTGAAAGTTTTCAGGGTAGTCAAGATCCCATCGAGTAGGCCTATGAATTAGGCCTGTGTGAAATAAACTGTGGATCTAGACCTATATAATTGCTTCGAAATGCCACATCTTGGGCGTTATTAGGTTGAGGCCTAATTTAACGAGAAGTCCGCAAAACGTAGACTTACAAAGACATGTCGGAAAAGGATTACATGATAGACAGACGGTGCTATTATTATAGGCGCATAGGGTCCGGTGTTTAACAATACAATATATGCCTATTTATTTTAGACCTTATATATAAACTTATATCTGATTTACTAATCAGTGGAAAGTCACGATTTATCGTAATTTCAAGTTTTTGAAGATTGAAGATTTATGGACGTCAAACGTAGCCTATGTAATTTTTTTATTCAAAGAGAGATCGATTATTCTGCCACCTTTGTAAAATATCTTAGTGAAACTATAATTATGTCTGACACGAATTCTGAGAATGCAATTTTCAAGTTGATTACTAAGGACGTGTTGAACACTGTGCTGTATGGAAGACAGAAGAATCGACGGAAAATGGTCGTTGCAGTAGACAACTGTCAAGGTAAGATAGGCCTAGGCCCCAGGGTTTAATCTAGGCCGTTTCCGGCAAATGGCAATTTCCCCCTGGAAATTTCAAATTCCCCGGAAATTTTGGCATACTACATCAACTAATAGCAGCCCCTAGCTTATTTCTCCCGGCTTTGTCAGTTTCCCCCCGGAGTCCGGAGTCTAGATTAAACACTGCTAGCCCAACGTCTCAAATTCACCAATAACGGAAATTAATAATAACAACAACAATAATAAAAATAACGATTATTTATAATAATTATAATCATCATCATCATCATCATCATCATCATCATCATCAATTCATCATTATAATAAACATGCAAGTTTGTGACGCCAGTTCAAATGCACGCTAGCATCAAGAGATGTTTACTGTTTAGGACCTACTCTAATCGGTCCTCAAAGATCAGGTCAACCATAGGCGTAAATTTCTATTAGGTTTCCAGACTCAAGCCCCTCCCCACTTTTTGAGAGGTTACCACAGGGAATGGGAAGTTACAGATGTTGGGCCCCCACTTGTTCGTCCACGTTTACGCCAATGAAGTCAATTGTAGAGTCGATTAGAATCAGACTCAGTCAGTGGAAAGCAGCAAAGCAAGCGATGGAGACAACGCCAACTGGAAGAATGTCCTTTCCAGGTCCTAGACGACCCGGATTCTGAAGGTCGATCGGCAGCAATTTTCGTTTTCTCGTCGTTCCATGTTTGCTTCTTTACGGTCACTGCAGTATGTTTGTGTAATGACTGCAGTAGGCTGTAGGCTGATGACTCAGCCAAGGAAGCCTAGATAAATAGCTAGCCTACTGTATTTATTTAGGCTTCCATGACTCAGCCTACTGCACTGGGGGATGCATCCCCACTTATTTCCCAGGTGAAACCGCCACTGACTACTTTAATATGTTTACCTTAACTCATAAATTAGCCTACTGTAATTTATTTAGAATCCATCCGCCAATATGCAACACTGGCTTGATTTGATTTGATTCTTCCCTCTCTTTCACAAACTTAGTCACATAAACTCAGTCTGCAAAATTTCTCACTATGTGTCTAACATTCGAGACATTTATCTCAACAGATAGCCTATCTTCTCCTCAAACCCGTTCTTATTCAACGCTGCTATAGTCAATGCATTGTTATCTAGTCGCCTAGATTATTGCAATTCCTGCTTATTGGCATCAAAAATAAAAATATGCAGAAAATCCAGAGAGTACAAAATTCCTTAGTTAAAGTCATATCCAAAACTCCCATATTTGATCATATATCCCAGCTAACAATCCCTACATTGGCTTCCTATCAAACATCGAATCATTTATAAAAGTCTGTGTATATATATATATATATATATATATATATATATATATATATATATACAGTATATAATGAACCCAAATATAGTAACGTTTCAGAACAATGGCAATTCCAATTTCCAAGAACTCTTGGTGGGAGGGGAGAGGATGCACCGAATTTCTTGAAAGTTGGTGGGGGGCAATGAATTTCTAAGAAGATCCCGCCAATTGTCAAAGGAATTAGCCTACATGTGTCAACGGTTTAGAAGAAATCTGTAAATTTGATTTATAAATATAATGTTCGGAATTGACAATGTATAAAAGCCATTGTAGTCTGGTTGCACAAAGTCATAGTGCAAACTTGAGTTTTCTATTGCTGAAAGCGAATTTGTCGATGACATTTTCTATTGATATGTCCATATCTTTGTGATATATATAGGCCTACATCAATGCTAATGCTTTTAGACGATCATCTTTCATTAAAGACGCATTTTGGTGGGCCGGTGGGGGATGCATCCTCAGTTAACCCCAACGTGGAACCTCCCCTGCAGTATACATACGATCTTCAACGAGCAAAATATACGCTTAAGATCAAGAAATTGCCAATCAAGAAATTGCCAATCTTTAATTAGCTTGGATATGATTTATTAATGAACCAACGCCTCTCGTATAAAGACTACACTCATATTGGTCGGTACATTTGGTCAGCATCAGAAACGCGTGGTCAACGCATAAATCTTGACCGGTTTCAGGTTCTGGACGCCTGGTCGTTGCCTTCGAGATAACGCCTTTTTGACACAGTTCTTCTGTTTAATAGATGACGGAGGCCTATTAAGACACGCCCGCCCAATGATTTCTGGATAACATAGGGGGGGGGGGCTGCTTAAGACAAAGCGATCAAGAGGCGAGCTGCGCCGCGTCGATTAACTGACCATACGATTACAACTCAACACAATGGACTGAACGCTGACCGGGCAAGACGATTTACTGCCGGCGACACTGATTGACTGGACAGCGGTCAACTGACCACGCCGGGCATATTGTCCTGTGGAGAGTGGTCGTCATCGTGCGGACGGTTGTTACAGCTGCCAGGAATGACAGGCGACGAACGCCCCCCACCCCGCGTCAATGGAGAGAAATGGAAGGTCTCAGCCGAAGCCAGAAAGACAATTAATTCCGACTGTCAAGCTTGAAACTTATTAGAACAGCACTTGGCGCCGAATTCACGTTATTTGAAATCTCAAGGGCGTCGAAACTATAGTAGGCTAGGCCTATAGGCCTACTACAGTATACTGTAATAATAATAATAATAATAATAATAATAATAATAATAATAATAATAATAAGAAATCAATAATAATAATAATAATAATAATAATAATAATAATAATAATAATAATAATAATAATAATAGCAACAATAATAATAACAGCAATAATAATAATAATAATAATAATAATAATAATAATAATAATAATAATAATAATAATAATAATAATAATAATAATAATAACAATAACAGAGTTTGACTGGTTCAGTAGGACCTACCTTGTGTGAGAACACCGACATTCCGACAATCTTAATTTTCTGCATCTTCATAATATTAACATGTGAATTAGAATATGGTCTTAGTTCTATGCTAGGTAACTTTCTTATGAAATCTTTAGACTGAGATGAAATTCTATTACGACCAATCATTACATGATTGGTTTCAGTTTGGGAGGTTTTCGGGAAAACCAAACACTTTTCAACTAACCACTAATCTCGGAAAAAGTCAAAAAGGCGGTCGTAGATCCCTAAAAACTAAAAAGGGTCCATAAATGGGGCTCCAGAATGAAGAGAGTTCGCGATAACTCAAAATACGAAGCGGACAAAAGACTGACAATTAATTAATTATAAACGAGGGAAGCTGTGCGCACAATTGCTTAAGTCAGACGGCACTGCTGCTTAAAACTTGCGTTCACGAGAGATTGACGTGATTGTGGAATCGACCAAATAAGTTTTGAATGATTCGAATCAAAGCAGAGTTCAGGAACGACAGAAGGTTCCGGGAAATGCAGAATCAAGAGGGGAGAGGGGGTAACATATGTGCATCGCTGGGGTAGGGGGGGTAGGCGATGTTCCTACGCTCTCGAGCGCGGACGGGGTGGGGAGTTTAAAGGCCCCGAGGACGTGTCAACGGCAAATTGAAACTGGTTATCGCATCACTTACACAACAGCGCATTTCTCCGATGGCGTTATAACATCGACAAGTCATTGAACCGCAAAAGAACAGCGCAGCGCCAGTTCTTTCCACAGAAGTCGATTCAGAATTTTACTACCAACCGAATAAAGACAGTAGGCCAACTAGATACGCTTAAGATTGCAAGAAATAGGCTAACCGTTCAACTTTTCCCATAAGATTTTCAGCAGAATAAATAATTGTGAAGAATGGATTTAAAAAATAATAATTTCGTGTTTTAATAACGTTAAAAATTAGTGTAGTTGAAGAAAACAATCAAAAAGAAATAGCAAAACTCACCGGCACAATACTCTAAGGAATGTATTAGTCAGCAGACGTGCTTCCGTCTTTAAAATCTATGCACAAAAGAAGAATACCGTACGTACAAAATATCCCAAGTGATAAACTTGAAACGAATAGTTTTATAGATCCAGTGGCGTAACCAGGATTTCAGTCTACCTTAAAGTTTTTATGTGATTTACATGTGGTTATATGTGGTTTATATGGTTTGTGTGGTTTATAGTTAAGATTTATACCCACCCAAAATATTTATACCCTCCCAAGTCAAATTCCTGGTACGCCCCTGGTTTCATGCGACACTTTAAATAAAAGTTTGGCCTCCTCTGGTTTAGACTCTCGCCCCGGTCGCCCGTCGAAGTCAGCGATAATAAGAGTTCCTGAGCAGATCTACATCGGTCGACCATCGACCGTGTTCGGTCAATCGGTGGGAGTCTTTGCGTCGACCGCCATTGGCAAGGGAACCGTCATGGGGCCGTACGCCGGACGGAGATTCTGTCTCTCACAGATCGGTCAGTCGTCAGAACTGAACATCGAATGTGAACAACTGTGGGAGGTGAGATATCAACGAATGAACGCAAGACACCCGACACTTGTATATATGTATAAGGAGCTACTTCGGTGCTTCTTTTGAAAGCGCTATAGAAGTTAACGAGATTTTACTTACTTACTTACTTTAACCTATCTGTTGACCACAGTCTGTCATTCTGTCACATTCTGTGCTGTTTTATATTGGCGTAGCCACGGGGAAGCCGCAGCCAGTGGCGTAACTAGGGGGCGGAGGGGGGCACTTTGTTGACTGCCCCCCGGGCCCCGGGCGGGGGGGGGGCGAAGAGGGGTCTAAGCTAGGGTTAGGTTAGGGTTAACCCTAACTTAAACTTAACCCTAACCCTAGAAATGATGGAAATGATGTGGTGAGGACCTTTTTTTGCTCGTCAGGGTTAAAAAAGGAAAAAGGTGGAGAGATGATAACGTTTTTTTTGCTCGTCAGCTCGAAACTCTGGGGCCCCCATGTCAAAGATGCTCCCGGGCCCCCAAAAGTCACGCTACGCCACTGGCCGCAGCCTGAGAGGCAGGGGCGCAGCGACGGGTATATATATATATATATATATATATATATATATATATATATAAGACTTGACATAATATAAATATATAGCAATATATAACCCCCCAACTTGATCCCCCAATCAAATTCCTGGCTACGCCCCTGGTGAGCGGTGCCCCGATTCTTTTTGGGTCCGGTCGTGGGATTTGCGCAAAACCTGTGAGATTTTTTTAGGGGGAGGAGAAGATAGGTATCATGGTTGTGGATAATACAAGAATACGTGAATAGGCCTATGCGGAGCAGTGGCGTCATTTCACACTTTTCTTGGGGGGCGAGAAAATTTGTTTGCAAATTTTTGACAAATTTTTGCAAATTTTTGGCAAATTTTGGCAAATTTTTGGCAAATTTTGGCAAATTTTAGGCATATTTTGCATTTTTTGCAATTTTCTCAATTTTTGGCAAATTTTGAGCATTTTTGGCAAATTTTAGGGCCAATGTTGGAAAATTTGCAAGTTTTTTATATTTTTGGCAATTTTTGCAATTTTTGCACATTAATACATTATAAATTAATATTTTCATTTCCTTGGGGGGCCACGGCCCCCTCCAACCCCCTCCCCAAATGACGCCTCTGATGCGGAGATCCCCTTGACGAGCTCTTCTGCTTGTCGGATAATTTTTACCAGAAAATGTCGACGTCCCCCTCCTATTCCGGAACCCCGACTACGCTACTGGTGTCTGTTGTTTCTCAAAGAAATGGACTTAGAGGCGAAATCACGTCATTAAAATAGGCTTATATATTATTATGAAAGCAAATAGTCTAACATGGGCCCTGTTGAGCCAATCCCAAGGGTCTACGTGGGTGTTTGTGTGGACAGGTTTTACGATCCGACGGTCGGTTGGATCATTTTGTTGGAATGAGTTCATCCGACGAGAGAAATTGGATGACGTTCGTCAACTGCGCTCGTCACGTCTCTGAGCAGACTCTCGACATGGTACAGATCGGATGGAACGTCTACTACATAGCCAATAAGGTCAGACATACTGCATATCTCACAATAGACCTATAATTATTAGTGTCTATATAGCAGAGGCGTAGCGAGGATATCCGGCGCCGGGGGGCAAAGTGTGCTGTTGCCTGTTGGCGCCCCCCCCAACACTGCTGACGAGCAAAAAAGGTCGTCACATCGTTCTCTCGGTCTCGGCGCCCCTCAACTCTCTACGGCGCCTCTCTCCCTATACTCCTGACGAGTAAAAAAAGGTCGCCGCGCTTGTTTCTTCTTATTTACTATGCATTTAACTTACCAAAAACCCGATTTTGGCGCCCCCTCACCTCGGCGCCCGGGGGCATATGCCCCTCCCTGCCCCCTTCGCTACGCCTCTGCTATATAGGGTATAATTGAAGCCGTCCAAAAAGTTGAAAATATAAGATGGTCGCGCAATTGAAGACCTTTTGGCAAATTTGTTAATACTGTAATATCACAGTGATATACAGCATTAACCAATTTATCATAGATTTTTATATCACCAGATTATAGACAAGCATAATCGCTATTACGTAGCCTACATCGGGTTTCGATGATTGAGCTTATCTTATTGTCTGAGTGTCGTTAAATATTAACGTATCGTTGCAGAACATTTTGCCGCACGAGGAGCTGCTTGTGTGGTATTGTGACTCGACTAAGATGTTCTTCGATGTTCCAATATTCGACGAAAGTCTTCACACAGGTGATACCTTGCGTTTACCAGAGGCGTAGCAGGTTTTTGGGGCCCCTGTGCGGAGTTTCTGTGGTGATTCCCCGAAACCCCTCTTCTGTTTCAAACAAAACATGATCTGCCCTTTTTTGCGATATTTGCATATTTCACAGTTTCGCGCCCCTGTTATATAATGATAAATATTAATTATAAAATATTTGGCCTAAACCATAGTCAGTTGAATGTGTAGACCCCTACGCCGTTCGTGACACGTGGTTCCACTTTTAGGCTTTGTCAATTTTTCATTACATTCGGAATATTTTGAAAGTACAGTAGGCCTATAGGCTTAAAAAAGACTCGCTGTTAGAGTCCCTCTGACCGCTGAGGCCCCTATACTTTGTGCAGCCTGCAAAACCAATTGCTACTTCACTGGCAAGACCGTCACCAACGAGAACGCCAACAAGAACGCCGTTCCGTAACAGTTGGAGACTTAACGCCTGACATTGCTTTCTAAAATTTCAATCAAGCAAAGCTCAGAATTTATTTGATACCCAAGGTTGTAATTATTTGCAAATTTCGTCAAACACACACATACGTTAAATTGCAGTCAATTGTCAAAAATCAAAATCAGTCTTGTACTAGGACTTATAGGTAGAACCCAACGTGATACCTAAGTAGGCCTACGAAGAAGGCCTACGAAGTGTTTTGAATCGAGGCAGGGTGGCCAACATGCAAGCCCTTCATTTCTGTATCACAGATTCCATCTCATGATAGCCTATATGCTTTTAATTTGGTCTGAAAGTTGGTCCACTGAAAGACAATTGCAATATATTATTGTTAATCACATCTGCCTTAGGCCGAGGCCTATAGTGGTCAGCGGATATTGGCAGAACTGTTTTAAACACATATAGCCTAAGCCCAACTATAGGCCTAATAATAGATAAATGTCTTTTTATGCTCTGCCCTATTTTAAATACAATCGGCTCAATTATTAAAAACAGAATCAACTTTGAGTAGCAAGTTTGAACCGAGCAATCAGCAACCGGAAGCGAATTTCACATCTCACAGAAACAGCGAGAAAGACGGTTGCAGAGAAAGCCTCGCAAATAGATCGATTCGGAAAAAAATGTCTCCGACCGATGTCTTCCTCGGCACAAACCCCTTGTCGCATTTGTCTCCACACACGAGTTGGTCCACTGCCGAAGTTTCGACCGATCGTCGTCAAAGTGGACCAACGACGCAAGAAACTGCGACTGTGATTGCAAGAGATGAACGTTCACGCTCAACAAAAGGCGATAAGCTGGACGAAAGGCCGCCGCCGCCGCCGCCGCCGCCGCCGCCGCCGCCGCCGCCGCCGCCGGCGATGACAACGTTGGTTGATCGCTATCGAGATCTTCGTTGTCCAGTGTGCGGTCGAATGTTCAACACGCGAAGCAACATGAGATCACACACAAGGATTCATACGTTGGAAAAACCGTTCACGTGTCGATTTTGTCAACGCGGATTCAGTCAGTCGTCAACCCTGAGAAATCATCTTAGACTGCATACAGGTAAAAGCTATACAGTTGGGTCTACGTTCCTCGGGTTATTGTGCCTCATCGTCGACGTCATCAGTGGCGGTTCCACCATGTTGATGACTGGGGATGCATCCCCTACCGGGGTTCCGGATGACCTTATTGGGCTTGTCAACCTATTTTCCGGCGAGTTTTTTTAATTTAGTGAAAAATACTGCGAATGGCCTTTTTTGCTTGTCGGGCTTATATTTGGCAAGGTTTATTAACATTTAGTAGGCAAAATTAATACCAACAATGACTTCTTTCTCTCTTTTCTTTTTTTCTTCTTCACTTTGCATCGCCCACCAACTGCCTAACAATTGTTCATCCCCCCACCAATAATTCCTGGAACCGCCACTGGACGTCATTTAACTTCTATCGCGCCATTTTAGACCGACATAAGCGACGATTGCTCTGCACGATTACTGTGGCAGCTCTATAGATCATGACACAGCATTCGTCAACAATAGGCCTAGATATATAATTATAAACCATATTAACATAATTATAGTCGCGTAAGATAATTTACTGATTATTGTTGTCTTGCTATTGATGTTGCTAGGAGAAAAGCCTTACAGATGCAATGACTGTCAGTGTTCCTATTCGCAACTGGCGGGACTTCGAGCGCATCAGAGAAGCGCCAGACACAGGAGCCACGCCGAAACAGTATCTTCTGCTCATCATCTAATGGCGGCGTAACCTGAGTTACCTGACTAACCTCACGCGGCTTGCTAATGCATGCCTATAGGGTCCATCGTGTCTCTGTCCTTCCATCTGCAATGAAATGGCGTACACGTCATCTAATTGATTACAGTGAAACTCCGTCAACACGGACTAAGATAAAACGTGGACTCTCATGCAGTCTCAGTTAGGCTAACAATGTCCATTTAAGCTACATACATTTACTTTAATTTTCAGCGTCGGCTAACTTAGCACGGCTTCTCTGTTCATGGGCCATCCACAAATGACGTAACGCAATTATAGGGAGGGTCAAACATTTGTGACCATGTGTGACGACGGGGAGAGAGACAGGCTGTGATGGAGCCGGTTCGGTCCGGTTCGGCCGAACCGTTTGTTAAAATTCCGACCGGTTCGGTCGAACCGTTTGTTAAGATGACGACTATATCATCGAACCGGCTGCTTGCTTACTAAGTAAGTAAGTATAACGTTCATATTATTGTGGTATATAAAATTATATACAGTATGGCATGTATATATATATATAATGGTATGTAAAATTGGTATCCATGTATATATATCATTCAATATATATATATATATATATATATATATATATATCATTCAATATATATATATATATATATAATTCAATATATATACATACATAATGGACAAGCCATTAAGCCATTAAGCCATATATAACTTCTTTGTCAACGTCAGCGACCAATCAATTGGCATCACACCCCTGGAGAGAGAGTTCTAGAAATGTGACGTTACATAATACTAAATATTTTTATTAATACCGCAATGCTATGTTACCGCAAATCTGAACGTATTTTGCACTTATAATTATGATACACTTCATTGTTAAAAGAATTTGAAAAAGTTTCTGAATATTGTTTCAACCATAATAATTATAATGAATATTTTCAACAGAGCCGTTAATTTTGACATTCGAAAGACGACAAGGGGTTAACGCGTTGTGACGTCATATTTGAGGGGTCTGACTTTTTGTGACGACGTGTGACGAAGGGGGCAATAAACTGCAAAATCGCGTTGCGTCATTTATGGATGGCCCCTCAAACACGAACCAATGTCTTGGTCACCTCGAGTCTATTGTCGGAAGTTTGCTGGGCAAGATTGCTATTCCCTCAGTTATTCATGTGTAGATATCAGCCTTGTAGGCCTGCTAAGGGGCTGTCCATTAATTACGTCAACAATTATCGGGGGAGGGGGTTTGAAAAGTTTGACAGTTGTTGACAGGGGGAGGAGGGGGGTCAAGAGAAGTTGACGTCAACAATTTCACTTTTTACAAATAATCAAAAAATAGGAAATTTCATGGAATTACTACTTAGGCCTATTACAATGGAAAAAAGCATGACAAAAAAGGTAATCACCACCACATTTTGACATTCGATGAGAAAAAAGGGGAAAAATGGTCATCACCACAAAACATAATAACCTTGTTATTGGGACCTGCCATTGATCTTGGGGGGGGTCAAAAGTTTTTGACGTAATTATGGGGGGGGTAAGTGAAAGTTGACAGTTGTTGACAAGGGGAAGGGGTCAAAAATTGCCCTAAAATTGTTGACATAATTAATGGACAGCCCCTAAAACTTAGGTATCATGTAGGCCTATGGCGACAACTTTGAAGCACGAAGTGTTTTAATCGAATCAGGGTTGCCATCATTCAAGCCCTTAGTTTCTGTCCCGAGGAAACTGGTTAAATTTTGCAATGTTTAGGCTACAATCGCTACATAAATCAATTAGGCCTAGACCTTGGCACTTGGAATGCTACAGAAATTCAGAAAACGCTAAGATTCCAAATGTTGAAGTAAAAGTCAAGCTTTCAAACTGTCACGACAATTTGACAATTTTATAATGAGATCTCCTGTATCTTAATTGTAATCACTATAACCTACTTTTCAAAATGCAAAGTGGTTTAGCCAAGATAACATATTGACGTCTATTAAGTTAATAGCTATCAATGCAAGATAGCCTATATCATAGACATTGGGTTGGAGAATACCGAATAAAACCATTTTGAAAACCGTGAAAGAAAAGCGGCGACGCAGGTAGATCTAGGTAGGCCTAGGCCTATAATTATGGCCAATATAGGTTTAGATTTTGAGATATTCTATCAGCTTGAAGACTATTCAATTCACAGTAGTAGCCTAGTAGGCTACTTATACATGCTGACTTCCTGATATAAAGTATCCCAAGGGAATTATTCACATCTACAGTGTAGCTATAGGCCTACTATAAATCAGGGGTGGCCAAACCCATTAAAGGGACTGTCCATTACGTCAACAAAATAGGGGAGCTAGGGTCGAGGTTTGACAACGTTTGACAGTTAACGGGGAGGTGCTAAGAGTAGTTAACGTCAACAGTTTCATCTTTTACAAATAAATGAAATAATCCAAAAATAGGAAATTTCATGGAATAGGCCCTACTATATTTATTACAATTAAGAAAAGCCTAGCTGACAAGCAAAAAAGTAATCATTTTGACCCTCGATGAGCAAAAATGGGGAAAGGTCAACACCGCGCAAAAAATAATAACCTTCTAAATCTTTTAGGGGGACCCGTCGGCCGTCACTGATCTTAGGGGGGTGTCAAAAGTTCTTGACATAATTATAGGGGAGTCACTGGAAGCTGACAGTAATTGTTGACAGAGGGAGGTGGCAAAAATTGTCCAAAAATTATTGACATAATTAGTGGACACTGGACAGCCCCGAAGGTGCGAGCAGCAAATGACAATTTTTAGAAGCTTGGGAGCCGCATTGCCACAATTGAACAAGAAAAGTAAGTAGGCCTAGTGTGATCCGATTCTGTGCGAAATTTCATTAAACCTCTGCTGCCATTTTTATGGGACCTCTGCTAAATTGGAAAATAGGCAAACTTATTAATGTCATGGGGCAATTGCATGTTTCTGTTGAGCTGTTAATCTGCTCAATAACAAATTTAAAACCTTCGCGAGGAGCAGATTCTGTTAGAAGAGCCGTACGCTGCTCGCGAGCCGCAGTTTGGCAACTTCTGTTCAGGCCCTCCGAGAGAAATTCCGGGCCTCTGTGCAGAATGGCCGACGGGCCCTTGAGAAGTCATAATTTTTTCTTGACGACCTTTTTTTTTGCTCGTCAGCCGTTTATAAGTGTTGACGACCTTTTTTTGCTCGTCGTCAGCCGTTTATTTAGCACTGTGTCCCGGGCCCCCTTGTGCTCACCGGGCCCCTCTGCTGAACTGACATTTTTAACCATTCTTTAGTGTTATTATTCATTTTATTGTTAATTATACATATTCATCATCGGCCCGGGCCCCCTCCAGACCGCCGGGCCCCTGTGCAGTTGCCCCCCTGCCCCCTCTCGGAGGGCCTGCTTCTGTTATAAATTTAAAGTCTCGCAAGCTATCGGTACAGAACTGTGTTAGTGCAAAAAGGTCATAGGTCGACGAAGTTGAAGCGTATGTGGTGCTTTAAAAATTACCAACGGCAAAGCCGACTAGATCTGTTGGTTTGATAGCGGTGCTGAATTTTTCCATTTGAAAATAGTGAATTAAATCATCATTTAAAGCGTAAAATTCGTTTAGCGTTCAGAATTATTGAAACAAAGAAGCACAGGAGAATGTTTATTCGCTTCTTCTGTCTATTTAATCGTTAAAAGCCTATGCAGGGATAGCCGTTTACTTGATAAACACACCCGCCCATTACCATCACTGGTACGTAGTAGGCTACGATTGGTTCTCTATTTCAACTTCTTTTTAAAAATCAGATTTCATTCGTTGTTTTTGGTCTTCACATACATCCGAGCTTTTCTTGCACAAATAGTCAATTCATTTGCTGATTTTCACAGTTTGTACTGATTTTTTAAATTTTTATAATTTTGTGGTTTAACGAAATGATGAAACTTACGCTGCTGATATAAAATTACTGTTAAGCATGAGATGATTAGAACATGCTCGTAATGGGCGCTTGAAATAGAGTTTGTGTTAATAAGATGCTGACTCCTTTGCGAAATTTGCATTCACCAATAATACATACTAAAATCTTTTGAGTAATTTTATTAAGCAAAAGTCTATTTGTAAAATTTTCATCAGTGATCAGACAGTAATCATATGGCAATTGGTTCACGTTTGCTCTTTGTCCTCCTCTGTCTGTCGTCAGGTTGCGTCTGATTGCTAATGTAATCATAATTTTAGGAATTAATACAGGATGATCTTTCGTTATTTTCTTGCCGATTCTTTTCTATCTGATCCTTGAATTCCATATTTGGATGTTTTAAATTCTGTATACTGACATATAAGTGTTTTAAATTTATAATGTTATTGTTATTTTATCATAGGACAAACAAATGGATTGTGGTGTCAATAGTGACTCGGATGTTGAGCTGGATTTAAGGATGTCGTCGCCAGTCATTTCATTCGCAGATGTTTATAAACTTCAGGGGTCCGAAGACGTAAAGGTTGACAGGGACCTTAGTGGTTCTTATCTTGATGAAGACATAAAGATTAATAAAGACCTCAATGGCGCTTATCTGTATGATGGGGAAGAAGACTTGAGTAATGGTCCCTATTCTGAGGATAGCAGAGAAGCATCACTTGGCAAATTTCATGCCGACAGTTTCTCATTCAACTCTGATGGCAGCACTGAACAGAGGAAATTATGTCTTGTTTGTAGTGATGCGGCTTCAGGTCTTCATTATGGAGCAGCGTCTTGCGAAGCTTGCAAGGCATTTTTCAAACGCACTGTACAAGGTAATATTAGCATTGATAATAGCTAACGTTAGTGAATGTTTTTACAAAGCAGTGTTGTGTTATTTGTTTGGTCTAAGGAATGGTGTTACAAAATTGGTATTGGCATTTTTTGTATGGAAGAGGCATTATATGCAGTAATACCATTTCTTATTTTCTCATATATTACAAGCATTAATTATGGTTTTTAATTTAAAAAATGGAGTTGAATTCCGTTGAGCCATCTAGAAAGAATGAATAATGCTTTGTCATCATTTGTCGGTATAATATGTCAAGGGTATAATATGAAATGGATCTCTCATAAGCAGGAATTGAGTATCAAGTAAAGATACCGGTAGTGACTAGCAATCAGAGCCATAGCTAGGGTTTTTAGCGCCCAGGGCAAGATTGATATTTTCGCCCCTAAATTTCGATGACGACCTTTTTTTTTTTTTTTTAGTCGTCATACAGTTTACTTATCCATTTTTCGGGCTGATGACCTTTTTCCTTTTTTAAAATTTCTTTCGCAGAGCTATTTTTTTTCACATCCAAAATGCGCCCCCACCAGTTGGTGCCCGGGGCGGCTTGCCCTCCCTGCCCTTTAGTTATGGCTCTGCTAGCAATTGATGGATCACTTATGTTGAGAGCTTAAGGGGAGAGTGACACAGGGAGGTGATATTGCACAATTTCAATTGTCCATACGACATAGTAGTAGACATTGAAATGCATGACTCTGCTACGACAAATTGGTTTTTTACAGAGACATTTTTAAACTAATCCATATTTCTTATAATGCACTGGAATTTAATCGATTCACTGATATTAAACCGTATCAGTGTGTATCAGTCTTAAATTTTAGGACTGATAACTATTATGTCTCCTAGTTGCTGTGATATTAGCCTAGTAATGGTTCGTTGGTCTGTAGGGGTTTTAGTAATGACAGGTAGGCCTAAATTGAGGGGCTCAAAAATATTGTTGCTCTATTACAGCTATTGACTTGCTCTTGTCATATATATGTAGAAATAGACTGTGTGTTAAAATCATCATCATCAACAACAGCAATAAATTTGCTTTGCTTTGCTTATTAACCCTTAGACTGTTAGAACTGAGTAAACTCTGTTACATTGCATATAATTACAGAGTATCTGAGGTTTAAGGGTTAAATAGTCTTTTGGATCTTTGAAGAGTGCAGATTCATGTGTGTGTGTGTGTGTGTGTGTGTGTGTGTGTGTTTTCGAGCATTTGAAATGATGTTATGGTTGGCTTCACAACTGTGTGTAAGGATTCTGTTTATCATTTTTAAATCATGATAATGTACCTAAGGTATACATTTGTAAGTGCTTCAGTTTTTAAAGAGTAAATAAGTTGTGTGTGTGTATATGTATATGCTTGCAAAATATGGTACTATTTTCATTTTTCCTGGATAATTTTTTAATGAAACTTTTTTTGGATTTAGGTAATATTGAATACTCCTGCCCTGCAAATGGTACGTGTGAAATTACTAAGAGACGAAGAAAGGCTTGTCAGGCTTGTCGATATCAGAAATGTCTTGTTATGGGAATGCTGAAAGAAGGTATTAATGTTGAGCAGAATTTTTTGCTGTGTTTTTACAGTTTTTGTTGCATTGATATTGTTCAACAAGAGTTCTTTGTTGATTTCAGCAGCAAAGAAAAATATTGTGAGCCCAGAGCAAAAGAAAAGCAAGTACTGTGCGTGCTAATTGTTGCTATATTAGTCCACTTGAGGAAAAGAGTTTGTTGAAAATTTAAATTAACTGATCATTAGGTGATGTTGAGAATGTGTAGCAGCTGAAAACCAAAGCCCAAACATGCATATTGATTATGGTAGTTCACCAGAACATGCCCTAAGTTTCTTTTCAAGTTTACTGAATATTTTAAGTTTAGAATTTTATTTGGTGATTTCTTCCATTGGGATATACCAGGATATGTTATAGAAAAAGGATATATGTGAATTCTACCTGTAAGAAGAAGTGAAATTGATACTTGTCATTATTTTAAAGACCCGAGTTATGATTTATATGACTTTTTTTAATGTTGAATTTGTCATAATAGTTATACAGTAGTGATCTTTAGATATATTTATACATAAAGGTAACTATTTGCATTTTATTCAGATGTTTGAGAGACTTGTTGATTGATGATTAATTATGAATGTCTATGGACAAATCATTTTAAATTACAACTTTTCAGTGGATAACAAATGTTGACTCATACAGCATTTACATTGATAACAGTATTCATTTTCTCATCATCCAATTAATGTCAACTGCAGAATGGAATGATTGTGGTGGCAGCAGATTTTTGGTGTGATTGTTATTTTGAATAATAAAACCTCAATTAATCAATCAGTCAATCAAAAACAAAAATACGAGTCCACCTACTTGGTGTTGCACGGGCAGTTTCCATCAGAACCAGAGTTAAGCACACACTGATCAGATCATGTCTGGTACTTGGTTATGTATCTTTCCCAGGATTGATTCATGATGCAGGTAGCCAACCTAACTGGTCATTGCTTAGGCATGGACAAATTGATAGCAGCTGTAAGCTGTGAAAGTAAAACGTGGGTCTAGGGAAAGCAGTGGCAAATTACGGTACTCTAGATAATGGCGTAAACCACATGAATTGCTGCTTGCCTAGTACACAAACCTCAGTGCCAGACCCAACTGTCATTTTGAGTTACAGACTGACTTTGTTTACCTGTATGAATCAAAAGCTTAGTTGATTAGTAATTTAATGTTTATTTTCAATTGCAACTGACCATCAGGAATTTAGAGTAGCATCAGCTTTGATGTTACTGGCATAAACCCCGATTTAACCGTGGTTTCATGATATTTAGCTGAACTTGAAATGAACCATTTGTGAGTGGAGTTTCATTTATGTGAAATATTTTATGAGCATTTTAGTGAGTTGTTTTTGAATTTGTCACCCATAATTTTACAAATTTTACAGTTTTAGCTGTTAGGAGTTTAAAGTTTGTTCATATTTAACATATTGATCTGTTTATAGAGCTGTAATCTGCTTTTAACTTAGTTAATTAGTTAGACAGACAATTTATACAGAGCAGTAATCAAAGCGAAAAAACTAAAGTCAAGAGCGCTTTACATTTCACACACGAACGAGGTGTTAAATAAGTGTGTTTTTAGTTTCTTGGTGAATAGTTCCATATTTAACTCATTTGTCACAGTGCTAGGTAATAAGTTCCAGAGTGCAGGGTTGCCCCACGTAATGGACCTCTCCCCAAACTCCACTGTCCTGGAGGGAGGATGGAGGACGAGCTTGACACAGTGCCCAGAGCGAAGCTGATGACACCGTTCTGTGAGCGGAAGCCTGTGTATCAGCTGAATTAAGTAAGCAGGAAAGTCAGGGTCATATAAGGCGCAGAACGTATGCCACCATCTCTTGTATACTATTCATTCTGATACTTTCAGCCAATGGAGCTTATCCTTAAGTAAGGGAGTGACATGTGCTTCCCATTTGGCTTTGAAGATCAGACGTGCATTGATGGCCATCTGGAGTCTGTCTAGCTGGTATGCAGGGAGGCAGTGAAGAATGCTGTTACAATAATCGATCCTCCCAATAATAAGCACCCGAACTAGCAACGTTGCCGAGGTAGAAAGGTATCGCCGGATATCCCTGATCCGCTGGGGATGGTAATAACATGTTCGAGAGATGTTGCTGATATGTCTGTTTAGCGATAGCATTTCGTCGAGCTGTACTCCCAGCAACCGTACTTCTGTTGATGGGACTATCTGTAGGCCATCAATTAACAGAACTAACATTTAGCATGCTTTGAATTTATGTTGCTTAATCTTGCAATTATTTTAATCGGAGTATTGTTGTAACTTGTTAATTTGTGTGATCAAACATTTGAGATATGTAGCTCATGCTGGGTCTCTGTATAAGGAAGATTTTAAGATTATTTTCCAAAATTTAGACATTGTTATGCCAAGTTAATACATATGTTTTACTGTTTGTATGTAGACAGAACTGTGGTGAATTACTTTGTAACCTTAAGCTAAATGGTCATTTCTGGGCCATCTTTACTGTTTTAATCATTTTAAAGATCTATTCAATTATTCATAAACGATCATATCCACACATTATTTGGAATTTTTGCTGCTTAACTTTAGCGATGGATATCTGGGACTCTCTTGTTTGTGTGGTGACTATGGTTTAGCCTGATTGCTCATGTGCTAGATATGTGCTTTGAAGATGTTTTAATATTTTCTCTGTGTTCCTATTTTGAAGCTTGGTTGCCAGTGTGCCTGTCTAGAAACAGGAATGATTGATTGCTGTTTTTGTATTTTGCTTTGAAACATTTGCTCATTTCTATGATCCACTGTACTAAAGCATAGATCTGTTTCTTCTTTCTGATGTGTCAGAATTTTTCCTTGTTCCATAAACTTGTTGCAGGATAAGATCAGCACCTCCATAATTTTAAAACTTTTGGATACATTTCTAGTTTTAGGTTTAAGGTGTAAACAAAAAGAAATTAAAGTCACAGAGTAATCTAACAGTTCTTATTCTAAAATTGTTTCAACTGTTTGTTATTTCAATGTTGGTGTACCTAGTTGATATTACCATGTCAATTTATTCCTTCTTCTTATGCTGAATGTTGGATACTACAGCCTATAATATCATGCTTTAGTGGTGACAGAATGCTGTCAATTAGGATTAATTGAGCAAGGAGTTTGAAAGCTGCCTGGTCGGAGATTTCTAAAGCTCTCAGCATTTTGAAATATGATGAGGAACAATGGGGTTTGTTTGTCATTCCTCAGATTTCATGAAGATTATTTTTCACTCATGAATCCCAATGAGACGAGTATTTGATTGGAGTGCAAGGATCTGAACCTTCTCTACAAGTTGCAATTTATATCAGCTGCCTCTTCGGCTCCTCCATTTTTCACGATCAGTGCTCTTGATTTACTGCTTCTGCAATGGACACATTGTGCTGATACAAATTCAATTCTTGGATTTGAGTACGGGATACGAGATGTGCAGGATTGATAGCTGGGATGTGTGATGTGATGAGCTTTCTATTTAATTTCATTTTCTGTGACTGTAGGAGTTCGTGTGGATCGTGTTCGTGGTGGCCGTCAGAAGTACAAACGAAGCCCAGAATCCTTAGTGCTGACGGGCACCCAATCGCCGCAAACCAAAAAGCCATCTGCATGCATTGGTATGGCTCTGAATTCTTGAAAACAAGCCACTTAATTTGCCAATGTAGGTAGTTCAAAGTTGCATGGTTTCTGCAATGTTAGCAACAATTAACCCTTTTCCCGTTTGCCCCGAAAATACTTGTGCATTTTACATTATGTTACAAATAAATGGATGGGTAAAGGGTTAACCCATTGACTGGCAACCGCAGGTCAACCCACGCTGCTGGTAGCAGTTGTTGGGCAACTGCAGGTTGTCTCACCATGCATTATAAATGCGCAGATTTGCAGAGGCATGGAGTATGGAACATGGAACATATATATATATATGTGTGTGTGTGTATATATATATATATATATATATATATATATATATATATATATATATATATATATATGGAGCACTCTTGTGGAACATGTTGCTCCAATTGTTCTGACTTCCCACCAGAATAAAGTGTATTTTTTTGGTAACCTTGTTAATACCCGAAAAAGGCCATATGCTGCCAGTCAAAGGGTTAAGCCCATATCATTGCAGCATAATACTTACTTAGTAATTCTGTTTGTTTTCTTGGTAATTTTATTTTAGAAAACAAAATGATTGCAGCGTTGTTGACAATTGAGCCTGAGAAAGTATTTGCTAGGCCAAATGAAACATTGACGGATGATGAGTACAAATTAATGCTGACACTGTCGGATTTGGCTGACAGAGAGTTGGTTGCAACCATTGGCTGGGCCAAGCAAGTTCCAGGTTTGTGCATTTTATTGGATCATTTTGGACTTTTATTAGTAATGTGAGAATATTGTACAATGTGCCTTTGTTTGAAAATGAAGAATTCTCCAGATTAGTCTTCTGTAGTCTTCCTCTTAAAACCTTTAATTATTAAAATGGTTTGAAGGAATACTGACAAAATGTACACAATATTTTTGCTTCACGTGTAACTTAGAGTTGAATATCTTGTATGTAGGTTTCATAAATCTCCTCCTTCCTGATCAGATGAATCTTCTGCAAAATACTTGGCTTGAGATAATTCTCTTCAATCTTTCTTTCCGTTCTACGCCATACACGGGTGTACTGGTCTATGCTGATGACTTCAAATGTTCCACTGAGGATTCGTCAAAGTTTGGAACTCCAACAGAATTTGACCTCATCAGTCGCAGATTAAGCAAGAAGATGTCAGACTTGGCTGTCACAACGGAAGAGTACATTCTTCTGAAGACGATACTACTTCTCAATCCTGGTGTGATTGCTAATTCATTGCATGAAATTAGTGCTGATGTGCCACAGTGCAGATTTCAGTAGATGGGGTCTTAAACAGTAGCAGGCTTCTTTCCCTAGGTACTAGTGTGCTGATCACTATCATTTATAAGTATCTTCCTGGAATTGTATCGATACCCATAACATTTATTCTCGAGAGTGCTGCCTCACTGTGACTGTGAGCTTCGAGGTGAAGTTCTGGGAACAAGCAGAGGACCTAATGTCTCAGTACCTGGCCACTGTTCTACATACCCGGTACTATACGCTGCTGATGGCACAATTTTTCACCTCGAAGTTTAAGCATTCCCTTTGCTCAGACATGCTCTCGACCATCTGTGCATTTATGGGTTTTCCAGAGGTATTTCGTTCCTTGGTTGTCAGCCTTTCCTGTATCTTCTCTTGTCATCTGCTTCAGATACTGGATTTAGCATTGCCCACAATTCTGAGTGGACCTCTGAGCATATCGATCCACTGTGTCACTGCTCTGCTTCTGCCACTGATGTAATTGACTCTAGCTTGACCCACTCTTTCTCCTGCTCAGGGTTTGACTGCGAGTCTTACATTACATAATTTTTCCATCTGCATGTTTCCTTATGCTTCAGTGGCTGTTGAAATTTATTGTATACATTTTTATTACTACAATTAAGAAATACAGATCTTTGTTATATTTTCAGTTCAGTCGATAATAATTGACTACACAATAATTTTGTGTGGATATTAATCTAGTATATCCTTGTTGCCAGAGATGTCTATCAGAGTAAGAAGCATTGCGTGACATGGCCTTTCTTAACACACCTGCCAATCCTAGGCATTTAGATAACAGATATCCAATGTTTATCAATGGCTGCTTTTTATCAGACGTTAATGTAAAGAACCCCGAAATGGTGCAGCAACTTCGTGAACGCATGCAGGATGCACTGCTTGAATACGAAACAGCTCGTGGCCAGCCGGGTCATCGGCGAATGTGCAATCTAATGTTCCTCTTTCCAATGTTGATGCACGAAAAGATCCTTGCTCGTGAGTTCTGGCTCAGCGTCAAAAAGAGCGGACGAGTCGTGCTGCACAGACTTCTAAGTGAGATGCTTGACTTTATGTGCACATGATTCTCACAGGGACTTCATTCAAAAGAGAAGATTCTGCAGGGCTTGCAAGAAGATGAGGGCCTTGTGTGTTATAAATACTTATAATAATGTTGAACTGTAATTTAAGCAAGTTGCATAGATTTTGTTAATTATGTTGTTTTATTGATTGGCATGAAATATGAAATTAATTTCCTGTTTTTGTAGGCAGGAAATACTTGATAATTAGGGCTGTCTTTTTTTTAAAGCTGCCCGGGTACCCGTCCAAATATTCTACAGGTACCTGGATACCTGAATTAGCATAATCTCCGTTGTGATGTCTTATCTCTACACACAACTAAATAACCACACTCCTCCGGACACTGCAGCTAATGATGGACCACCCTGACTGTTATGTCACTCCCTCCCCTTCCGGTTGCTGCAACTGATGATTCTATTGGGGCCGGAAGGGTGAATGTGACATAATGATGTCATACTACCCCTCTGTGCACTGCAACTAGTGATTCTATCCTTAGTTGCAGTGAACGGAGGGGGAGTTTACCAAAGAGTCCTGTTTCCATGGGTACCCATACCAAATTTTACTGTCTGGGTAATAGGACACCATTTGGTACCTCAGTTCCCGGTACTCATTGACACCCCAACACGACTAGTCTTGAAATGTTCTCTACCAGACTAAAGACGTACTTATTTAGCATCTCATTAGTGCAATGTGTAAAGCGCTCTTGATCTTGGCCTGCTGTGACTATAGCGCTATATAAATTGGCTTATTAACTAACTAACTAACTAACTAACTCTATTGATAACATTATTTAATATATAACTGTATCATTTGATGCCAGTTTTATATATTGGAATTTGGCAAAGGTGTATATATTAGAATTTGGCCAAGATGTGTGTTGGCTTTTGCTCTTAACAGTGTTTTAGCATGTTCAGTGATGGTGTCTGTGGGAATTTTTGCCATCATGGTTTTATTTAGAATGAATTCTGTAAAGAAATTTGCTTTTTAATGATGTTTTGAAGATGCTTATATTATAGAGCTGTTGAATTTTCTTATTTCTGATAACCTTGAACTACTTGAATGTAGTTAATTTAGATTTCATTATTTATTTATATTTCTGTATTTATGATCAGATAAAGCAGAGTTGGTTCATATATCAAAGTGATTTATATCCTTCGTCAGAGATTGTCAGTTATCAAGATATAGGTACTGTACTATTGACATAAATAAAGACTTTGGAATGCAAAATAAAAATTTCATCTGTTGGTGGATGCATATTTCATTAGGGTGAATGATGTTGCTTTGTGTATACATAGTATGTCAGTGTTCATTAAGGAGGTTAACATCACTGTTGAGCCATATTGTTATTGCAAACTTACAAAACTGTGGATGCTACAGTATAGAATAAATACCAGTAAATAGATGGGGATAAAATTCTGATGCACATGTATATAAACTTGTGGCTGTTTTCTGTCGTCAATGACATCTTAATTCTTTTGAGGCAGTTATTGACAACAGTTTTTTGTCAACTCAACATCATAGCGTTAAATAATTCTGTCTCAAGAGTTACTGGTAATTATGATAAGGCTTTAGTGTATAGTGTATCTGAGACAGATAGTGTATGGGTGACATCATCACCTTCAGGTGGCATAGCATTAATAATAATTACCGGTATGCACTTTATGGTGCCAGTTCTAACACAGGTATCAATCGATAAAACTTCCTCTTCAAAAAGACCCAGTCATTCCCAGTGGCGGCTCCACAGGGAGGACCGTGCCCCCCTATTGAGTGCCTGCCCCCCAGTGGCCCCCCCCTACTGTGACCCTATACTTAATACTACATACCTAACAACAAATGGTTGGCCCCCATTATTAGAAGTTGCCACCCCAACGCCCCACTTGCCAAATCCTGGAGCCGCCAATGGTCATTCCAGAGATCAATCAGAGTGAGAAATAGTGAGACAGACTAGGAGAAAAAATCCAAGTGGAAGAGATGTGTTTTAAGCATAAACTTGAAAGCATTCAGTTCATTGTAAGATTTAACAGACTGAGAAGGGAGTTTCAAACAGTGATGCTTAGCCCTGAATCAGCAGTTCTTGTTGAGTACACGTGTTTTGGATGATCTAGCATGAATTTCAAGACTTTTGGGGCATTGATTTTGTGATAGCAAATATGTGACGATTTAATTGCCTGCGCATTACCAGTACATTTTACAATTTTCACACCAAGTGAGAATGCTGGTGATAAGGTGGCAATCTTGCCTATGAATAGCTGCTAGCAAGAGTGTTTTGCTTTTTATAAATCATTGAATACTCAACATCAGGTTTTGTAAAGTTTTATAGGTATTTTGTTTTCAGGGTTTTGTATATGAATACTGATTGATGAATTCAGGTCTTTAATGCAGTGTTTTAAATTGTTATTTATATTGTCATCATCATCATTGAATCGCTTGGATATCGGAGGTCCACTGCACCAATCTACCACTAGTGGAGTGTCTGCGCCCTAGTGCATATTACATTTGTGCACTATAGCGGAGGAAAATCCATCTCCAATCTTCTGTATCCAAGAACGTCGCGGTCTCCAAGGGAGTCTTTTCCAGTTAACGGGAGGATGACGTTCGTTACGACATGCTATGGCACAGGCAAGGGCACCATGTGCTGGGGTGTTAATGTCCAGCCATGCAACGTGTCCAAATAATGCCATGTGGCGACGAGAGATGGTGTCGGAGATGCTAATCCCGTACATGATGAAACGATGTCATTTGATATATGGTCAAACCAGCAAACATGCAGAATCTGATGTTGACAGCGCAGGTGGAAAGCCTGTAATTGTTTCGTATCATATTCTAAGTGTACAAGTTTCTGAACCATAGAGTAGAATGGGAAGGACACGTCTGATAAAAACGCAGCTTTGTGCAGAGATCGATGTGGCTTTGGCTCCATAAGCGTTGAAGCGATCTCATAGCAGAAGCTGCTAAGCCAATCGTGCGGTTGATGTCAGACGTGCATCTACTGTCTGAGCTCTGAATTCTGCCCAAGTAGGTGAATTGGGTGACATTTTCCACTTCCTTCCAATCGGTGATGGGGTTGCTCGAGTGTGCGGCAGAGCTCAAATTTTGCAATTTGGTCTTTGCCCATGATATGTGCAGACCTAGATGAGAGGCTTCTGTTTCAAGATGGTCAAGGGTTTCCACAAGATTTGTAGTGGATGTGTCTAAACAGTGCAACATCGTCCAGACATTCTTACTAAATCTGATAAGGACCTCTAAAAAGATAAAACAGCCTCCTTATTTTATATAATGTTTTAAAGTACTTTTGTCCAATGTTGAAATTTCAAAATGAACTGCTCTCTATTTTCAAAAAACTTAGCAGCATAATGAAACACGATTTTGTGAGTTCACATAGTGCTTGATAGACAGATAATTCTTGTAGAAAGCACTAAAATAGAATGCAAATGTACATTACTTCAAGTATCATTTGTCCTGTTATGTCTCAGAACTGCACTGTAAAAAGCCAACTCAAATCTTGAAAGCAAGCAGGGAAAGTAAATTTGTAGCTTGTAAAAAAATTCATAAGCTTTCCTTCAACTTTTCATCAGTATTGTATTGCTTTACAATTTTGTTTTATTGCACTTGTCATGTGCCTTGAGAATGACACCTTGGGATATTGGCATACACTCTGCTTTTTGAATTATTGAGCTTTATGTTCAGTTTGCTTTGTTCATTTACAAGTTTGAGTCATTTCTTGAATTGTTATATACAAGATTTTCCCAAATATGTCCAATTGTAGTTAATTTCAATAAAAAAGCCAATGCATTGTTTTTTTCAACACTGGGTGGCTTGCAATAGTCATAGCTAGTGTGGTTGTGAAAGATATTCATCATCAATCATATACGTTGTAAGCAAAGCTGAATTGTTGCAGTGATTTCAGAGGTCCCATACCAGTTCTGGTTCTTTTAATGTTTCATTTTGTTTGAATTGCAGTTACAAAATAGTATCAAATGAGATTATCAGAAGTCATTGCCCCAGTAATTCAATATTTAAAGCAATTGATCTTATTCTTTCAGCATAAATTATTTCAATGTATTTTTGTTGTATTTGCTGTTAATTACCACTAAGGGGCCGTCCATATAGTATGTACGCACCGAGGGGGAGGGGTTTGAGATTTAGGCAATTTTGCGTACGGAATCGTACGAGGGGTCACGACTGAATTTGTACGTACGCACAAATTTCAAATTTATAAATAGATAGAAGGCTTTGAACATAATTATTTTCTCACAGTCAAAAAAAGGGTCCCGACTATTGTTCCCACGATTATAGGGCCTAATATTAAAAACCTTTAATATAATAGTAAATAAATGCTTTTTGACTATGCCATGGCTAAAAATTAATTTTCACCATGTGGGGGGGTTGTTTGCTAATTTGTATGTACGGTGTGCAACAGGGGAGGGGTGGGTGAAAATATGCATACGTAATATATGGATGGCCCCTAACTGCTTCTTACTGTTACATTAGTGTTCAGCTGCCTGCTATTGATTTAGTTATTTATCATCATCAGCGATGGAAGCTTTCTTACTGTAAAAGAAATTCATATGCAGGCAACATATGATCTTGCCACAAAATGTAACAATTGTTGCAATGACTTCCCAATCTGAATTGTTGTTCGACTTACAGCTGCCTGTACAATTGCAATCTAGACATCTATTATTTTGTGACAGCCATTCAATGCCAGCCAAATAAAATTGTAGTGAACTGTGTTAGGCACTTGTAATGTCATGAAGTCATGACAATATATGTCATCGACATAAAAAAGCTACAAATAGGTTGGAAAACAGTTCTGTTTATATATCGGAGAACTATAAATACTAGTGCTATCAACTTTGGATTGTGTAAGAAAATGAAAAGTCAACATCAAAGTTTAGCATCAACAGTTTCTTTATCTGTTTTGCTTCACCAATTTGGCATTTTAAAAATTAATAAAGCATGCTGCTTATTATAATACATATGACCACAAGTAAATGGGTAACAGATAGTTAGCTTTTCTAGTTTCATTCGACATCAGTAGATACAGCAGTCTGGGCTTATGTCCAATCTAACATCAAGATGTTTTATTCAATTTATCCGCACCACCTATTATTTATTTTTATAATTTTTTATGCGGCAAAAAGTTTGAAAATTTATACCAATGTGTAAATGTTTTAGAGTCCATTATGGGCTAAAAACTAAAACATGGCAATAGATAAGGAATATGATCAAAGGTAGGCATTTTATCTGATACTGCGCCCACATATGATAATAATAGAAATCAACATATGCCTAAAGTTGCCGAGTCTCAACAGCTCATAGCAATCCAGCTGAACTGCACTATACAGTGTACAGTAACATGACCAGCCATTTGCTTGGCAATTACCACGCTTTAATTTTCAACACAGTTACTTCAACCACAGTTTTAGGCGCAAGGCATCAACCCCATTCAAATAATACCTAAACAGTCTCTTGTCTCGAACGAATCCAAGATTTTCATATAAATGTAGAGCTGCTTTATTGGTGATTTCAGTCTCTAGCACCACCTGAGGAATCAGAAACAAAAATCACAATTAATATCTCTCACTAATCATTGAAATGATTAGTGATAACAAATGAAGAACTATACAGGAGAATTCAGCCCAAACAAACCATGCTGGAAAGAGTAAAACAAAGGAAACTCCAACTTTTCGGACACATATGCAGAATGAAAGAGGACAGAAAGATCAAAGCTCTAATGTTTGGAATAATGGAGGGTGCCAATAAGAGGGAGACCACACAAGGAATGGTGTGATGATATTGAAGAATGGTGTGGAAGCAGTTTACAGGATCTTAGTCACAGAGCAACGGACAGAAAAGAATGGCAGAAAACTGTGGAGATGGCATTATACACCAACGGGCGATGAGCCCACGGTTAATGATGATGATGATGATGATGACTAATCATTGGAAGTCCCATTGTCCATTGCTTTAAACATTTGGCAAAACTTGAATATGGTTATTTTATCCTCAATTGCCAACAAAATTCTGCCAAAAAGTTCAGTTCATTGTAATACAATGGACAAGGTTACAATTTATGTAGCACCCTTCTATAGAATACTCATAGACAAGGCAGTCAATAACAAGGCAATAATTTACATCACCTAACCAGCAGTCACCATCACCACTAATAAAAACACAGCCACACAACGTTCATTTGTATCATGCCATCATCATTATGACCATCATCACTGCCGCTATATGAACATCGCCATATGAACATGCTAATGGCGATGCCACTTTCAACTGAGAAGAATACGATCAGTCCGGCGCTATCTACCTGTATCCGGTGTCGTTCACTTGGTTCAGGCCTTAGTGCTAACGAGGATTGATTACTGCAATAGTGTGTTGTGGGTCTCCCGGTCAATAAACTGGATCGCCTGCAGTCTATTCTTAATCAGTCAGCGAGGATCGTGTTCGGATGTCGTTGGTGCGAGCACGTAACTCCACTTCTCAGGGATCGTCTTCATGGCTTCGAGTCCCTGAGCGGATTGTGTTCAAGAGATGCTGGCTTACGTACAGAGTGCTGCATGACCCGTACTGTCCGGAGTATCTCGCCTCTCTTGTAAAGACACCGCAGTGCAGTGATAGGAGATCGTCACTCTGTTCGAGTCGTAGGGTCAAACTTCAGGTTCCTCCTCCCTCCAAGACTGCCAAGTTTGGAGAGAGATCATTTACACGCGGTAACCCTATCTTGTGGAACTCTCTTCCTGATCACGTCACCACGGCTGATACTCCGGAACACTTCATCAAGAGCTTAAAAACGCATCTGTTTGGGTTGGGGTATAGTTGAGATGTTAAAGCGCTTTTGTTGTGGGCCTCAGCCTTGTTACAGCGCTATAGAAATCGTCCAAGAATGAATGAATGAATAATGATGATGCTATATCAAATTTTGAATGAAAACAGCAAAATAATAAATACTAGTCACCTCGTCACATCCATTGGCAACCATTCCCTTGATTGCTCTGATCACCAGATGAGAACCTAATTCAAAATTCATCAAAATAACTAATTCCATAACACATTTAATAAAAGGTAAAAATTTCTGGACAACAGTTCCTGGTTTAGCAGTCAATAAATGTCACATATATTGGATATGCATACAATGAGTAATTTACCGCTGCACTGTCAAACATTTTATTGAAAAACCACTGGATAGTAACGCAAAGATCCAAAATTTTGTAACAATTGTAGGAACACTGCATAATTATTATCAATTTATTTAACGTGGCAATGTATAATCATCATGATTTCTACATTGGTAGGCAAGGAATAAGATTAGAGTTTGGGTCAAGGTTCCACTAGGGTTCTCTGCACTCTGGCACAATTTTTAGATCAGAATACCATTGCACAAGTGCAAGTAAAGATCTTCCAGGTAATCTGATCATAATTCATCACAAATAAATCTTTATTTATGCATAAGAAATGAATAATATTACATGCATGTCATATACTGTGACAGCAACAAAGTTCAAGCAGCTTAAATGTTAATGTACAATTTACTACATTTAATAAAACCTTCTTTCATATTTAGATCACAAATATTACAATTAAAATTCTATTATTTATATAAATTGCCACATATCACAGCTGTGCTGGTATGCAAACTAGAATACCAAAATCTGGTTCTGTGATACAAGAATGCTTGTGTATAATTTTAAAATGCAAGTCACTTATGTGTATAAATTTATTTTCTTTAACAACATTTAGAAATTTCCAATGTAACAAAGAATAAATCTGTCAACAAAATGAACATCTGTAAGTTTTTAACATCAGTTTTGTGATATTCCTCTTACAAATAATTCTAGCTATATAGTTGCTTAAGGAAGGAATAAAAGTGAGGGATCCAAATGGCAGTAAAGGTAAAGGCAGTTCCATACTCAAACGAGCATAGGGTCCAGCACTGATCTTCAGTTACTAGGCAAGCAGCGACACAGGTGACTTATGCCATTAATCTTAGGTTGTAGTTAGGTTATGTAGGTTGCCACTGCTTTCTCTAGATCCATGTTTTACCTTCACAGCTTAACGCTGCTACCAATCTATCAAAGCTTAAGTGATGGTTAGGCTTGGTTAACCGCCCCCAACTGGCAGTAACTTGCACAATTTTACAGTTACACTGCCAGAATATGCCTTGATGAAAGAAATTGGCATACCATGGAAAACAACAGCAGTGCTAAAGTGATGTTCATAAAATTGTCAAGGAAATGTAAGAATATGCAAAGAAGTTTTCTATAAAAGGCAAAACTCATTTAAGTACATACCAATACCACGCTTGCGGTAATCTTGAGCTACAGCTAGCATTGCAATGTATCCTCGTTTGATGACCTTCTTGTGAGTGTCAAGCTTACATACAATTGCACCAACACATTTACTTTCATGTAAAGCCTACAATAAAACAAAATTAAGCAAATTTTCATTTACAAAAATCTTGGCTTTTTCATCAAATCTATTAACCACTTTATATCACAACCCCAATATATGCTCGCCTGAAGTACACCAGATGCCATTGTTAAATCTGATTAAGAAGAGTTTGAAATTAAATGCCACTTTGAATAATCATTTAGAGTAAAATTAAGGAAATTTACTTATTTAATGTTGAGCATGTTCACATATATACGATGATAATGATAACTGTACACCACTACAGCACCAGCTCTAATATAAAGAAGCATCAATCTATGATGCTCCAAATCCATTAAAACAGGTTATATTAATGCTAGAAATGTCAGTCAGAGTGAAAAACAGTAAGGCAGACAACAAATGAAAAGTCAAGAGAAAGATACGATGAGTTTAGTAAATATACTTTTAAACGTAAATGTACTTTTTAGCAAATGTTCATTAATCTAAGTCCCATCTGATAGTAAGTACCATGAGACATTCTGCCAACAGTAATTATATATATATATATATATATATATATATATATATATATACACATCAGTTCAAAGACTGGAGAAAATACTAACTAAAAAGCATAGGTTTGGCCAATTGTGGATGAAGTATCGGTATGTGTAGATGGAATATGGCTCAGATAAATCTTTTGTGATCAATGACATGATATCAGGCATTTGCTTTTCTGAGTCATACTTCACATACTCAATTCCATTGCTACATTCACCACTCGATCCTCTCAAGCCACAGGGTTCCTCGCCCACAGTTTGTAATTTTTCATCACCCAGAGCATCCAAAGGCACTTCTGGCAAGTCATTTGAAATCTGTGTAGTGGCAAACAACTCAGTCACGGCTTTCGTGTCATCATTCTCTTCACTGTAGTTGCCAATTTTTTCTGTAGATGTGCACTGCATCCTATCACCTGCACAAGCGCTCTCCAGGGTAAGTATTTTTCTTGAGCTGTTCAGGCAGTCTGTGCAGGCCGACTCTGAGACTTTCTCAGGCAACTTGATGACGTCATGACTGAAACAATTGTTGCCCGACTCGGCCGAATTATTGATGCTAGGTTCAGATGTTGGAAGGAAAGGTTTCTCGTCGCCGTTGGAGGCCGACAAGTAGATAGTTTCGTCGTGGCGATGAACGCAGCCATTCAGCACAGCAGCGCTCTCGGTTGCCTGACTTTCGCTTTTAACGTGAGCCGGGTCGGTGACTGAATCGGAATTCATGGTCAGCGGGTCGTTTCCGTTCTGTTCTGACACTCTGTCCGATTCGTTTCGAAGTAGATCGGGTCGACAAGGCTGTGAAACGGTCTCATTTGAGGTCAAGTCTTCGATGTCATTGGCCATAATGCTCACCACGCAACCTCACATCAACTGGTAGCCCATGACCAGAGGAAATGATCGTTCTACACTCAATTCCGACCAAACAAAACACGAAGATTAAGCCTTCGAACTCTCGGGAAATTCGGCGCCGACGAAATTATTCGACGACGAAAACGGCGCTAGATAAAATATTAAAAAACCTCGACCCACTCAGCAACTAACAACAGCACAACGTACGCCATCTCGTTCGTCGCTAACAGCCAACGGTTACGACGTCGCACAATACCAACGCCCAAATTTCGCCTTCAAACGCCTTTGCGTTTTCCAGCAGAGCGTGTGAGCGCATTGGTGAATTTGGTTCAACCCGAGTGCGATCCTTTTCAAAATTACCGTTTAGTACGAGAGTAAGCAAAATCTCGTGGATTTATATAGCACTTTTAAAAGTAATACAGCGGTAGCTGCTTATTCTTAAGCGCTTAGCCCTTCCTAAAATTGCTATGGGGAAGGTGAATGATAATTATTATTAGTGCTGTTACGGTTTCACCTCGAGCAGTCTCGGTCGGTTTCGGTTCGGTTTGGACCGAAAAACCGCGGTTTCGGTTCGGTTCGGTTTTTTAACCCTAGGTTAGGGTTAGGGTTAACCCTAACTCTAACCCTAGGGTTAGCAATAGGTTAACCCTAACCCTATGACCTCTTTTTGCTTTCAGGGATTTTGGAGAGGAAAATGATACAATTATGACCTCTTTTTGCTTGTCAGGGTTTTTCGAGAGGAAAAAATACAAGAATGACCTTTTTGAGGACTTTAATAAGAAATAAAAAATAAAATGACGTTACGCGATTTTTGAAAATGGGGGGTCGGCCCGTTGTGACGTCATATTTAGGGGTCCGATGTTGCGTGACGTTGCGTGACGTGGGGGGGGGGTAAAAAAAGTGACAAATTCGCGTGACTTCATTTATGGACGGCCCCTTTAATTAAGCCACCTTCTCTTTTCAGTTGATGCAATTGCCAATAGGCCTAATTTTAAACTCGTCATTGATTTAAAGTGGCTTAGAAGGCATTACTGCACGTGTGAAAGCCACTATAGGGGCACTAACAGGGCTTGAACCCGCTCCGTTAGCCTCAGGGACATTTCTAGGATTGTGGATTTGGGGGTGGGGGTGTCTACCTCAATTTTGAAGGTGTCCGGAGCTAATTGGCATTCCACACTAAACTGGCACTGCGCGACACTACTAATGCAGCCATTTTAAAATTGTTTTTACTGATTTCAATAATGACGTCAGACTCTGACTCATCATAGAAATATAGACATGCCACAAGAACAACACTCGTTATTTTAGCGTTTAAAAGCTGTGCATTGATTGAACTGCATTCAAAATGCATTAAATGCATTTAATGCATTGAAAAAAAGAGATCATAGGGTTAGTGTTAACCCTAACCCTAACCTAGGGTTTTAACCCTAGGTTAGGGTTAGCGTTAACCCTAACCTAGGGTTAAAACGGAAGAAAACCGTCCAATTTGCATGGTCAAAACCGCGGTTTCGGTTCGGTTCGGTTTTGACCGAAAAACCGCGCTTTCGGTTCGGTTCGGTTAACCGTAACAGCACTAATAATTATAATTATTGATCAGCCAGGCAATGGTCAATATATACTTAGGGCAGTGGGGCTAGGTTGTTGTTGCCAGAGATATTTTTGCATCCCCCTAACACTCCCCCCCCCAATTTAGCCCATTGATTCCCGACTTTTTATTTTAAGTCTGACATACGGGCATTCTACTTTTCCGGAAAAGTTACAACCCTAGCTATAGCCAAAAGTGGGGTCGTTCATGCCGGGTCATTTAATCAAAAGGGCCAGTGGGTGGGACGTTACAGCTATGGAGGAAATGATTTTTTTAAAATGATTTCAGTTTGGAAAGAAAAACACGAGATGTTGCAAGAAGGAGAGAAAATTGTGTCTCAGAGTTTATTTGGCTTTGATATAGACAGCAGAGGGATATTGGAATTGAGTTCCAAAGTTCTGGTGCAGCGTATGAAAAAGTATGATTGCAAATTTTGAGAGATGATTGATTCAGAGGTCAAAGGAGAGTTACATGAGAAGATCTAGTAGATCGAGGATGTTGTGGAATTATCAGATTTCGTAGGTAGACTGGTTTTGATGTATGAAGTAAGTTATAAGTCATCTATATTATTTTATATTCAATGCATTCTGTTATTTTGAGCCAGTGTAGAGTTTTGAGTAATGATGTAATGTGGCAGAATTTAGGTGATTTAGTCACTGCACGGGCTAAAGCATTTTGAATCGATTGAGTTTACATATGGAAGCCTTTGAAGTGAACGTCATGTGTTAACTTAATATAACAAGGTTTAAAGTGGTTCAGGAGAACCACTGTGTGAGAACCACTATCTCATATTAGATACGTTCAGTAATTTTGAGCAAATATGGGTGAGCCAATATGGGTGAAATATGATAGAACGTTGGTGATTTAGTAATACTGGTTAATAAACTCCTCTCTTGTCTTGAACACGGCCTACTTAAACTCCGTTCTGCAATGGTGCAAATATCTTCTGTGTCATTAATAAATCATTAATTAATAATTCATATAAAAATATGTATTTCAATATATAACAAAAACTTATAATATCCAGTCTCATTTTTTGGCCTAAGTAATACAATCAAAGTCAAATCCAACTCCTTATTTTGAAAAACTGCTGCATCATTGGGTCATTAACGCTCTTTCCATTGATTCCAGCATAAAGTTTCATCAGGAATTCAGTTTTGAACTTGCGTTGCAATATTTCCACATATTTCTCTACAGATGCTGCAAATAAAATTACAGATTATTGCCATACATAAATAATAATAATATATATTAATTAATTAAACAAATATATATATTAATTAAATATATATAACATATCATTACATATGTAAAATATGAATATAATATTATATATATATACACTGTACACACATATATACACAACGGATAATCATCTCTTACCTTACCTGTAACCAAATCCTAAATGACAACTCTAACTCCAACCCCAAATCTAACTCAGAACAGAAAACCTAAACATTGTCTGAACAGTAATGTACTAATGATGAACTGCTGCCATTACTGATCTGCTTCTGGAATTATTATATAAAATATTGCAGTTCACCATTTAGTGTTACTGTTACTAGGGGCCGTCCATAATGACGTCATGCGACTTTGGCAGGTTTTTTACCCCTCCCCTCGTCACACGTCGTCACAAAAAGTCAGACCCCCTCAAATATGACTTCACAATGCATTAACCCCACCCCCGTCATCTTGTCGTCTTTCCAATGTCAAAATTTGTTTTATTTGAAAATATTCATTATAATTATTATAGTTGAAACAATATTCAGAAACTTTTTCAGATTCTTTTTTAAAATGAAGTATAATAATTATAAGTGTAAAATATGTTCAATTTTATGCAGCATAGCATTGCGTTATTAATCCAAAATATTTAGTATTATTGACGTCACAGTTCTGGAACCCCTTCCCCTAAGTGCGTGACATCATTTATGGATGGCCCTAGACACTGTAATTGTATTTCTATGCAACAGCTCTCAGTCATAAGCCTGGGATAAGAAACTTATTACAAATGCAACTAAAACAAAAGCAAGACAATCAAAATTCAAAAGTCATGTTTCTATCAAGTTATCTGTGACAAGAATGCCTACCCACACCCAGAACCTTGCCAAGAGTGATCATGTTAGGCAGCAACCTGGAATCATCGTACTTTTCTACCTTGAAAAGTAACCTCACTATTTCACCACAGACATATGCATCATCAAACGTGGGTTTTTCAGATATAGGAAGTTTGGAGTAGACGTCCACTGCTCCAAGAGGATCTTTTTTAGCAAGAATTTCTGCAATTTCTACATATGCAGAATGTTCCTGAAAGCAGTTAAAACCAAAAAGTTAAAATACATTGCCATAGACAGATCTTCGTGCCAGTTCAATTCATCAGTAATTCTTTACGAAGATTGAGGTGGAAAAATTATTTCCCAGATCAAATCTCCTCCACTCATCTCCTCTTTATTTACTTCTCATTTTCCATTTTTTAAATCCAGCAACTGTAAGTCTAAGGCTCAGTCCATTCTTCCACGCAAAATCTTGCACAGCCACATGAAAATACATTGGTTTTAAGTGATTTGTCACCAAGATATAAAAAGCTGGAATTGTTGGCTAGCTGATATGACTGGATTAGACACTAAACATAACTGACAGAGAAGAATATTACTCTTTGAGACCACTTTCTTGTAAGCTTTCAGGTCATTCCTCCACATGATATCTTGCACAATGAATAATTAAAATGCATTATAATAATAATAATATAATAATATAACAAGGTTTAAAGTGGTTCAGCAGGGACTGCCCTGTGTGAGAACCACTGTCTTGATTGATTTCATGATTTTGTCTCTTCATTATAAAAAGCAGCAATTATTGGTTAGTTGATCCAACTGCATTAGATTTTAGATTAGGGTTCATAATCGATGGGGAAGAAATAGTTCTTCTCATGACCATCTTCTTACAGGTCTTCGGAGCTAAAGGCTTGGAGGAGAACATTGAATCCTGGTGCAGTTTCATATCTTCTGTTACTGCACAGCCTTGTATCTCATAAGCAGAATGCATGCAAAATCCAGTGGCATATGATGTAGTGAACTGAATAATTTATTAATCACCTCTACAGCCATGGTACAATGTCGTTGACAGAAAATGTACACGGATAAACCATAAGCTGTATTACAACATCTAGAAATAGAGGAGATCACATTATCGCTAATGATGAAAAGTAAGGGTAGTTTATTGCTGTGATAAAATGCTGTAAGCACTAGACTGACGACAATCTAATGAACAGAAACTCATTCCAATACCTGTGGGGCCATTGCAATGGCTTCCAAGTAATACTTCTTTGTCTCTGCCAGATCCTTGGCTTCCCGTGCCAGAACT
>CM030832.1:8167600-8200100 GCA_018105865.1 Metaphire vulgaris
ATATATATAATCTTATATATATATATATATATATATATATATATATATATATATATATATATATATTGTATGACCTCAGTACTTAGTTCCCGAGGTCTTATTACAAAAAGTGTCCGGAGACAGATATCCTTCAATATAAGATATATATATATATATATATATATATATATATATATATATATAGAGAGAGAGAGAGAGAGAGAGAGAGAGAGAGAGAGAGAGAGAGAAAGAGAGAGAGAGAGAAAGAGAGAGCAAAATTTAAAATTAGTCTGAACAACAATGGCGGTGATCATTGAAGCCCATAGATATACTATTTAAACGCACCTATCTATGCGGAGATCGCCGAGAAGGCCCGCGATCATCCATAACAAATTAACAAAATCATCAGTCATGCCACATTTGTAAACAGAAATTTGAAAAATGATACGGGCAATAGATATAGTTCTAAATTTTCTAGTTAATAATTTAATTTAGCAAAAAACCAGTCTTCGGATTTTCCGGAGCGCCGCTCCGCCTCGCTCCGGCACAAAAAAAGCCCTGATCTAGTGTTTGATTTGTCAGGGCGTTGGGGTGGGGTGGAGGAATTAAACCTTCTTGACCACTGTTTGAAGACAACCACATTAGGGATAAAAATTCGGCTCTTGGTCATCGACGCCATCCAAAGACAGGCTGATGGTAGAAAATTATGGTCTGAAAGTTACTTTTTACTTTTAAATATGTTAAACAGCGATTGTGTCACAATCAGTGCTTAAAACCTAACCTTTTGTTGCAGGCATTGGTGCAGAAACAACATTTGCTTTCCCAGTAGTTGGCTTTCCCTGCTCACAAAGCTTTGCATCTTGTCCACCTGATGAGTTTGCACAAGCTCCTAAATTTCTTCCAACTTCGTTGACTCGCTCAGGCCACCATTTCTGGCCTTAATTTAAAAAAATATTATCAATAATCATAGGATTAAATCCAGATTTCTATAAACGTCTTAGAAAAGTCATAAAGGCTTTTGAAACAGACTAATAACCAAAGTCATAGCATCGTGCAGTCTTTCCAAATTAGATTATACACTTGGGAGTCCTCAATCTTTATACAGAGACAAAATCCATCAAATATACTCAGTTCAACATGAAAAAGTAACTGTCGATTTGTTTTAATGGATGCACATCATTTATAAGTGAAACACTTCACAAAATATTTTGTCAAACTTTTGCTTCCTGAAAAGTTTTTGGTGATTGTGATAGGCGTCTGGTGGGTGTACCAAATTATAATATGAAAATATAAACCTGAAAACATTGAATATTTTGCAAAAAATGGTACGTGATGGGCAAATTCTGAATTGATATTTGTGATCAGCATGCTAAAATCTATATGAAACAGCCAACAGGGTTATGGATGTAAAAATTGTGTTGTGCAGTGAAACCTGTTAACCCTGTCCATTAGCATCCTTATATGGTATCTAGGTTCTGAGCACCGGTTACTAAAATATCACACACAGGGATATTTTTACACACACCCCTAACACCCCCCAATCTGAGACCGACATCTCCCCAATCGAAGGATATTTTGACACCCCCAACACCCCCCAAATTTGAGACCGACACCCCTCAACACCCCCAATCTGAGCTAGGGATGACCTTTTTCAGAGTTTTTTGGATACTTGATAAGTTTTTTTGTTTTTGTTTTTTGGCTTGTCAGACTTTTTGGAGCTTGATAAGGTTTTTTGCTTGTTAGACTTTTTCCAAATTCCGACACCCCCCAAATTTTCCCAACACCCCCCAAATTCACAATCCTAGAAATAACCCTGATCACACAGAACTGCAAGATAACAAACAAAATACATGATTATCAATAAATTAGTCACCAGATCATAACAAATTGATACTAATAAAATCAGAACTCACGTACTATTCAACTAACTATTCACGATTACCTGTAATTTCTGGAATGGGTTCGCCAACATTTGGCTTACCCTCGAAAGCAATGCTTGCAAGAAATGAATTTTTTGAGTCATTTAGAAGCTCTTTTGCAGTGGCAGCATCAGGCTTAAAGTCGTAGAGTGCCAGTTGGGCATTTCCCAAAAGATACAGGGCACGACTGCTGCATGGTTGAATCAGAACAAGCTTCTGATCTGTCTGAAAGGTTAAGCATTTTATTCATAGCGTATGTCAACTCCTTACAGTGTCACTAGTGTCACTAGATGCTCATCAGTATCCAGTACATAATTAACAATTACCGTGTCTGTGAATTCCTGGAATTCTTTATCACATAAAATGCACACGATAACGGTTATTGTCATTCAATTTCTAGCTCTTAAAATGATTAAATAAATATAATCATAAACCTACGATTGTCATACAGTGAAATCAGTTTACCTTGCTACTCAAAACAGCCGAATCTTAAAGCCAACCTATATGAGTACAGTCAACATTCATTAAGCTCATATCGAAAATCTTGCCAGCAGACATAAGGAAAATTCAAATATGCTGGCATTAATATTATAGATATTAATTCATCAAGAATTTGCAGTAGAAAAGTTCTTGAAGTAGCCAAGAAGATGTTCTAGAATCTAGATAAACTACCTTAAACTGTAATTGAAGGATTTCTTCAGAACGAGGAACACTTGAATGTTTAATAATGGCAGAAAATCGTTCTGGCGGGAACTAATCAACGATAGGCCAACTTTGGCGTCATCTGCAAAATTCTGCAGCAGCAATGAATGTGCATCTATCAGCACTCTCTCAAGCTTCTGATAGGTCATGCCACGAGCGACGAGAGTCAGAGAAAATGCAGCCATCAGAGCAACGCTAAATACATGTTAGATGGATCACACAACAAAAGAAATGCTTCACAATAAAAAGCAGACGGCACGAACTGCTATATATAAAATGAAACAAAGTCAAAATAATACAACCCAAGTGAATAAAATACTCCATTGCTACGCCATCCCAATACAGTACATACTTCCATTATCAGTATCCTTCTCATAATCTGAATGCTTTAATGAAATTAATTTTAACATTTTTCTACATTTCTGATTTTAACATAATCCAGTCATAGTTACTCAAAGTATTATTGAAATATCACCAAAACTTATTGACTTATTGTCAAACTTTGAGGAAATTACGATGCACGTCCTTATTAGCTTCACTTTGTTGGACATTTTTGCACACTCTCGCTTACTTACTCAATATGATGTATAATTCAACGATGGCACAATTTCATGGAATGTTTTACCATCTAAAACACTTGGGAACACCGGAGCTATTGACTTAGCAATTTCAGTGTTTCATGGCATCAGAGGAACTAGGGCAGTTGTCCTAGCTCTACTCACCACTGTGCCGCCAGTTGCATGCTATAAATACACGATTGTCTCTTTTATCAATTCAGTTAAAGACTACGATAAAGCAGATATGCAGCATTCGAACTGCCATAAAATTGAGAAAATGTCATCTATTTTTTAAAGGGCATGTACTTTGAGAAAGCCAGGTATTACTTATGCCAAATGTCAGTAGCAGAGATACATTCTTTGATTCCAGCAGGTTTCACAAGATGTCCAAGCTGAATCAATCCTTGCAAGAGAAGCACATTGGTAGAACGCAAAAGATTTTCAGCGTGCAATTTACTGCTTCTGTTCGAGTGATACAGTAGAAAATTCATCATGTTATAAAATAAACAAATAAACACTAAACAAGTGAGTTTGAAAGCACAGATGTCTTTTAAGATGAACGAGACAACATCAGACTAGCTAATGAACATAACTCAGTGTCCAAGTTATATAACAATTTGTTTAAAAAGTTGACCTACAGTAGGCAAGAAGTCAATTTATTACTGAGTCTACGTTTCAACAAGAACTTAATGAAGAATCTTAAACAATCTACAGTAAAACTTTGTTATAATGGACTCAGATATAACATATCCTATCCTCGGTTACAACATACCACAATGTACAGTTCCACATGCTGTGCTAACATATTGAACGGTATTGGATATAACGTATCTCGGATATAACATACACAATTTTACAGACCTGCCAAGTACGTTATAATTTCTAATGAAGTTCTACTGTATTAGGAAAAAAGAAACAGAAACTAATTAGAGCATCTGAATGTAAAAGAGAATGTTCAAGACGTCATTACAGTAATTCACTTATATGAGAGTTACAAACAGCAGGCAAGAAAGTAGCAGACAGTAGGACAGACCATTCATGTGCAGATATCAAAAGGGTTTGTGAGAAAACCAGATAATAATCATTTTACTCTCAACAATGGTCGATGAATTAAAACCATTCAGACAATGCTTTGAAAATACATGAACATGACTTCCTTCAGTAACTATTAAAGAATACAATAAATAACAATGGAAAATCAAGAAGGCTGAAATGAGGATTAAAAAAGTAAACATTATTAATTCCGAAATCTAAGAGGATAAGGATGTCATCATAAATATTTGATTAGACAGTGATGATCATGATAGATAATAATAATAATAATAATAATAATAATAATAATAATAATAATAATAATAATAATAATATACGTGACCCTCCAGAGATTTAATGCTGTCGCCTTCCATGGAACTTTCACATAATAATAATATTCGATTTTGAGAACTTCATAATAATAATAATAATAATAATAATAATAATAATAATAAATGTAAAAAATTTTTTAATAATAATAATAATAATAATAATAATAATAATAATAATAATAATAATAATTCAACCACCTCAAAACTTGGGTTTCAGAGCTTCTTCGACTTCTTTTGAAAGCAGCATTTGCAAACCTTGATGAAGAAATGCAAGAGCATCATGGGAACGCTTGCCAGGACCATCCTTCTTCAGCACCAAAGCCACACCAAGATAGAACCTGAGGAGCAAGCATATTATGCTGCAACCCATGACCCACAACATTCAAATAATCCTTGGCTCTGATGAATTCCAGCGGCAAAATTGTAAATTTCAGTGCTTTGCTTAGCTTTAAATTCTGCATAATGTAGAATATTATGGTATTCACATACATTCAAGACACAATAGTGTAGAGATGTGAATCTTCACGAATCATTTCTAAAATGTGTCTGAGCCCAACCCAATTCATTGTACCGGTATAGCAAACACATTGTTCACACCTTGGAGTCTGTGTTGAAGGCAACAGTGATCCATTGCACTCACCTCATCCTCTAGTGACATAAAGCCAGACTTGCATTTGTGCAAAAACCTCAATTTACATCACCACATTCATTACCCACAACATTATCATCATCATCATCATCATCATCATCATCATCATCATCATCATCATCATCATCATCATCATCATCATTAGACCACTGCAGCTTCACTGAAAACAAATTTCTGTTCCCCTGAAAGAACATTAAAACCAGCCTTCGAATGGATATGTTAACCCCTACTGATTGTCCTCAAGAAAATCTCCATTTTTTGCAATAATTTATTGACGAATTTGATACAGAAAGAAATTTCTACCTTGCTAGATCCTCTTTCTCATTCCACCCAATGGCTGCTTCTAGTCGTGGTATAGCTTTTTCATAGTCTCCAAGAGTCATCAACAAACGACCAACGTGAAAGTGATGAATAGATTTTGTATGATCGAGTATCAAGGCATCACAGTATTTGAGGTATGCCTTATTGATAAGTGAGGTCTCATCTAATTTTTGCATGCCACTTCCAAGAGCCTAGCAATACAGTTAGGCACAAAAACTAAGTGAACTGCAGCAGGTTACTTACTGAATAGCAGAAATCCTATTAGCATGCACAAATCAAAGGTACAGGAATATAGAAAATATTTATATATTAAAATTTAAAAATTCAAGATTTAATGGGTCTAAGCAAATGGTATACTTAGCTCACTGGCAGGATGGCGTTGCAGGTGAAAGTGGACAACATCAACCGATGAAGCGATTGGATGGATGGTCCAGGGTGGAATGGAAAAATATCACGAAAATGGTTACGAAAAGGGTCAGAGTACAGTAAGTTGGAAATGAGTGACCTGATGCTGATGTTATCCATTCTGACTGAAATGGTTACCCAACTCTAGTCCTAGTCAATGATGAGCCTACATTTGTGAGACTTGGAAGTTTTATTTTGGGCTCATCTACTACACAGATACTAACTGACCTGGTTACATCAGTGGTTTTCACACAGGCTTACTTAGCCTCCTAAACCACTTAAAATCACATTATTATTATTATTGTTATTATTATTATTATTATTATTATTATTATTATTATTATTATTATTATTATAACAATGCAGATCCCAGTTTTTAACATATAAAATATAATTCTTGAAATTTTCTTAAATACAACATCATTGCATCTCCATATCATGTCCTACATGCATTTCAATATCTCCAGAAGTGCAGAAATTCACATAAATCATAAATCACAAAATTTCTAAAAATTGCTGATTTTTTTCTATTTGCTTTACAGTTAAATGTTGTGCAAAAAAATGTTGACCTTTGAATATGATTCTAAGACTGATCATACATGTTAAAATTAAAGTGCAAATATTGCTGCTCATTACTAGTGGTACTTAGACAATTTTGGTGATTCTGTAGCACCTTGGCTCTACTTCTGTTGCATTTCAATGTCAAAATTAATGAAAAAGGTGGATAAATGCAATTAAGATGACAACAGCTGGTACATAGTTTAATAACTTACTTGGGCTCCCTCCTTTGACTTCCACGCATACAAAGCCTGAACATGATCTGCCTTGGAGCTTTGTCCTTTCTCGATGAGGCTGTGGTACTCCTTGTCAATGGCTTTCAACTGAGCAGCCAAACTGCTGTCCTGGCTAACTCCATGCATTCTACAAATTGCAGCACACTCCTCAGCTTTTGAGCTCTCCTGTGCCTCTACATCAGTACCTGCGGCTCCTCCACTTGCCTGATTGAACATCATAAGCACAAGTTAAATAATAATAATAATAATAAACTATAATAAATATTAATAAATAAATAAACCGGAACCGGCCTCGGCGCCTGCACCAGTCAATCTGATAATAATAATAATAATAATAATAATAATAATAATAAACACTCAAATTCAATCATATCAAAATCATTGAACTGACAACAATTTTTTAATCTAAATTTATCAGTTTCTAAAGTGTTAAGCCTTATACAATAATATTTCTATGAAGCTGTTATTAATAGAAAATGCATAACAATCACTTTTATATTACCAATATCCACATATACTGTAATTAATCACTGCTGGGGTTTACAAAAGGAAGCCGTGAGAATATCTGAAGTTCACTGTACTTGCCTTTAGTTTTCTAATCCCAAAAACATCTTCCAAAACAAATATTTCTTCAAGAACCATTCCCAACTTCAGATGAAACTCAGGATTTTTGCCTTTATTCTTGATTGCAGAAGCAAAGCAGGAAGACAATTGCTCCAAATAGTCAACTGGGCTCTGTCCATCGGCATAAATTTTGTGGGTCTCTCCTGCAGGAGGAAGACTGCCAAAGTATTTTTCCAGAAGGATATCAGATTGTTTTTCCAAGTCTTTGTCTAAATGCTGTTCCAGTTGCTTCTCCCATGTACGTACCTTATGAATGAAGAAAAACATCACATCCAAGAAAACAGGAAAATGTCTCAAAATATGTGCCACACTAGAAAAAACTAATCCTGAATTCAATCTTTGAATTGAATTGAAATTTCAATTGTATTAAATTTCTAACTAAAATATTGAATGCTTTAAGGTTGCAATAACACTACACCATGCATTACATCTTTATCAACAGAGGAAGTAGAAAAAATCTGAAATGTGCCCAGAAGTTCTAAGAATTAAATTACATCTTAAAATATGATCATGAAATACATACTTCAACTGAATGCGACAGTGGGCAATTCTTATCAAACGTAGAACTTTTTGCCTACAATTACAAAATCAATTGAAAACTTCAAATTTGATTTTTAAGAAATAACTGGTAATTATGTTCACAATTCTTCCTCAAAATCCTTATGCTGATAAAACTATTATTATGAATTTATATTTCGAAACACAGGAAAATTGTGAGATCTATCTAGTATATGATACTGATGATAACAAATTACTAGCAACTAGAAAACTGATGATTTCAAGGACAAAGAAAGCTTACACTTGAAATTTTGAATATAGTTATGAAAATGGCAAATATAATAATACAATCAAGTGATTCTTTGTTGTAAGGTTGTTCTGCCATTAAAGTGCCTTCTTCCCTTAAAATTTATCATTTATAAACAAATCAGTGTTTAGGATAGCAACAATTGTCAAGTAAGCATACACCATGCAATTCGTGAAATCTGAAGAAGTAGCATGTTCAAAATGAGTCTGTTAAAATAAAAAAGATTGACAGACCATCATTCTTGTCTTATTAGAAATGCGCTTTAGAAGTTAATGGAAATGCATAGGTTGTTCTCTAACAATACTGTATGTATAAGCGCTCTGCCCTGCCTTACAAGATAAACTTTAGACCTGGATTTTAGATGGCTGAATCAAATTTTGAATGTGTCTTCCAACATCAGCATACTTTATCATATCACTGTATCCTGAAAATAAAAAGAGGTTTCAAAAAACGCAGCCTAACGTGATTGCCATCAGAATGATTAAAACTTCTACACAAAATTACAAATAGATTTTAAAGCAATCTCAGTCCATCTGAAACAGAATTTCAACTGCTGGGAATGCCAGCATAACTTCAAAATTCAATTCTCTGTTTTCATTCTCTTTTGAAAATCTGACATTCAAATATCTGAATCTGCAAGAAATCTTGGAGTACCCGGTAATTTGACAAGCACATCAATACTGTAAGGGTCAATCTATATGGTACTGGATTTATGAGATTCTGCATATGGATGCGTATGGGGAGGGGTCTCAACTAAATGCGTACATATGCACAAATTCATATATAGCCTACATAAGAACAGGCATCATCCCCAAGCATACCAACACTGAGCAGACTCGTAGACACTCAACCAGGTATACCGTATTTGGATGCACTAACTCTGCAGATGCTGCACCACTCTTGGTAAAAGTGTCTTTTCCGTGACTATAGAATTCACTTCCAGCATTGGTCTACTCCGCTGAGTCTCTTACGAAATTTAGATCCAGACTCAAAAATGTACCTGCTCTCTACTACCTGTCTGCACCATAACCAGGAGTGGAAAATCATACTGACTTACTACTGGCCCTGATAATGGGGGATTACGATTCAAATCAACTGTTGACTGATGCCAAGAACTTCAATAAAATGATGCTGGTGGTGAAGATGATGATGATGATGATGATGATGATGATGATGATGATTAGAAACAATTTATATGGTGCATATGAGAACCATGTTTCAGCAAGAAATGACATCAAAATTTGTGTCAGTATTGACCATAATAACATTTTAAATTGCAATACAGCAGATCAACCAACCTCCATTGATTAATGGAACCATCACACTGGCTTGAGACATCTCTTGATCCAGATCATAATTCAGCAGACGCCAATCTAAATCTAATGACTTTTCACTGATAGGATCAATCTTTGATGTCCTTACAAAATTGTCTATGATCGGTCCAGAGTATGTATGGACAGGCATGCTTTCTTTTATTGTGACTGGCTTATAGAAGGGTGCCAATGACACGGACATTCAAACTTAACAGCAAGTGCAGGAATGGCCAATCGCACAAAAACAGGGATCTGCTTTGGGTCAAGATCACTGAATAAATCTGAACACGACATGTAAAAGTCAAGATAAGAAAACATTAGTGTTTTCCAAAATCCCAAGTTCTCAAGTTTTTAAAGCATTCAAAAATCACTTGTGAGAAATAATCTTTTAATAATGTACTTATTACCGGTAGGTTGTGACAGAAAAACAGTACCTGCAGATGACTATGATTATATAAAATGCCTGATTAGCATGACAAATTGGAATCTTGAGAAAATTCATCCATGAGTAGTTGAGTACATATTAAAAGTTACATGAAATTAAACTTTTGAAAGATGAGTGAGAAATGAGATATCAATTAAAGTAAAGCAATTTGGAATGTCAATGTCAAAGTTGAAGAGAAACAATACCTGTATTATATACAGTATACTTTTTCAAACCTTGAAAATAGGTAAAGTTGTAAACTAGAAAAGCATTATCTAGTGAGGATTCAGAAAGCAAATGCTGGACAAGCAAAAATGATTAACTTTAAAACAGCTCTAAATGACCCATGCGTTTTAAAATAATACATACTAAAATGTATTGTTGGTAGCTTACATAGCACGCTACAAAAAAGGAAAAGTAAATTACATAATAAACAGATGAATAAGTAAAACTGGCAGTTATTACCAGTACCTGAGTATTAGAACCATTCGCTGAGGTGATCTCTATTGAAATTGAAGTATGTCCCACATTTAGTTGAATAACTGAACCACCTTTTCCATCATTAATCTTGACACGAGCCTTTGTATCATCAGACAAGGCAACAATCTCAATAGATGATATATTGCATGCCAACAATCCTACAAAAAAATCATACAAAATAAACAACTTGATTGAGCTCTTATCACAATCAATTCACCTTGTTATTATTACAAGTACTTTATTAGTACAAGTACAGTATATTAAAAATTGTAAACATAATATAATAAATTATTAATAACGCTTGGCTAATAATAAAATTCAGATTAAATTCACCTTACTGCAAATATCATAGACAATATGTATCAAGAGCAAGAATAAAGTAATTAATGCCAATTTATGAAGAAGAGAAAATCTCTCTGGTAGTACATTTTCTCTATATGTGTATCCATTAGAATTTGGTCAAAGGGAGTAAGAAGTAAGTAAGTACATGAACCAAATTTTGATAACAGGCTGGTCACAGTATCGGTCAATAATAAGACCAGTAGGCCTAATTGGTATCGGCTGTTTGTTAAATGGCTGATAATTATTGGCCTTTGTCACAATCTAGTAAGTATGAACAAATATTCATTGGACTAATTTTATGGGAAACCTAGTACACTATTTCTATAGCTACAGCTAATATTGAAGCAAAACTTACCATAATATTGCAGTACATTTGGAGAGAATTGGGGCATAATTACGACTCCTTTTACTTCAAGTTTTGCCAGAACTGCGTCATTAGCAGATAATTTCCGAATCTGTATCCAGTATATTTTAGTTGTTCCATCTTCAGAGGTTACTTCAATCTTAATCTTGTTCACTTCACCTTCTTTCAGTTTTATCGAATTTCCTCCAGAACTGCCCTAACCAAATGCAATGAATTCTAGTCACATAGTCAATATCATAACAGCAATACGGTCCACATGTCTGAGTCTCTGAGTCAGAGGACCCGGAATTCTAGGGCCCTGCTCCACTGTCTCGAATGTTGTCAACAAAATTGTCAGTTCCTGAAGAGTGCCTAAAATTGCTAGACTGCTAGTCAGCTACTGATTATGTAGTGTTTAATACAGTCAAATCAACAAGCTAATAATTCCTGTTTTTTGTCTAGGTGACAAAGTGACAAACTTATGAAAATCTATGGCTGTATCAGGCAGCAATGGCATGAAGGCCTACAATAAGACTGTTTAGAAAAGTAATATTTCTTGCTCATCAATTATAACCCCATTATAGTATACTACAATTGGATAACCATCTAATTATTGCTGATCTTTTTAATATCTCGGTGACGAAATCAAGAAAATCAACGTGTGGATATTTAAGCATTGGCTGTAGGCTACCACGATCGAGTAGGACGCTCCTCGGTCGTTCGTCTCGCAGCTTACGGTGACGGCGCCCACTTCGCTGCCGACGGTCACGCTGTATTCGGTGACACCCTGCTGGAACGACGGCTGCAGCCTTCCCGGCTTCAAGTCCAACCGTTTCAACCGGCAATCGTCCATTGCACGCCCGTAGAGAGCCTTCTATTCTAAAGCAACTAAGCGCTGCCAAGGACGCCGCTTCCACGAATGTCTTCTGAATTCAACGAAACACGCGCCAGCTCAGAATTTATTATGCACCTCTCTATTTGAATGCGTCTGAAATCTGCTTTTGCCTCCATTTAAGCCTGATTTTAAATATCCAAATTTTTAAGGATTGTGAAATAATATTCAATGGAGCCTAAATAAATAAATAAATAAATAAATGTATGCATGTCCGAACTGTCCATTTTGTGTTCAATTTTGTACAAGTATAAAAAGTGACATTTACCAATTTGTTATTGTTAATATTGTCCGTATGTTTAAAAATACAACAGTAACTTTAATTTTCTTCATCTCTTTAAATCTATTTATCTTGAATATTAACCAAATTTTATGCAATTGGAAATGTACTAATGTGACATTTATTGATACTTTTGTTTGTATAGAACTGTTGCTGTAAAAGCACTTAGTGGCTATAAAATAATAATAATAATAATAATAATAATAATAATAATAATAATAATAATTGTTACCATCATTATTAGCATAGCCACTATTTTATTACTACCAACACTACTTTTTCCTATGAAGATCAGCTGTGCATTAATTATTAGGGTGGAGTGAACGTATACAGGGGAAATTTGTTTTTGTAAATTCAAATTCTAATAGTGTGCAAAAGTTGCCATATGAAGTCATTATGATTTAACTGAGATATCGTTGTTCTGGAATGTGACCTTGAGGGTCCCCAACGACCTTGAACTTGCTACTTTTCACTAAAAACGTTAAAAATGCGTGATTTTTGATTTATTGATGATCCAATGCAGCATATATAGCAACATGTGGCATACCACTGGAAAGCTTGTTAAATTCTGAGCTCAACGACATATAGCAGGTTCCTATGTCTTAATTGGCTCAAAAGTTATAGGCGGAAATGCGTCCATTGTCGTGTTTTGTCGCGATTTGCGACATTTTCGTATATAGCCTATCATATATGGTAAAAACAAATTTTTGGTTTTTAATGCAATTCGAATAGCATCCAAATATTACCAAATTGCGACAGTAGCAATATGACTATTATATTGTTTGACCTAGGTGGCCCAAGGACCTTGAACATTTCACATTTCATGCAATTTAATAAAGAAATTTTCAAAAATAGATATATTACAAATCTCTATTACGTTTTCGCTACTAATTATAACAAATATATCAATCAGACATCATTAATAGCAGTTAATGCTTCAACAACGTAATACTGTCGTTTAGTGTCAAAAACTGGCATTATGCGTCTTGCTTCCAATCTAGCTCGGATACAGCCGTCTCTAGCCAGTGCGCCACAAACCGCTGCGGAAGCTTCAGTTACCATTTTAACACATCTTTCCACTGCCTGCGTATGGCATGGAAATTGTGGAAAGTCTACTACAGGAGTGTCACCATTGGCAACAAGAAGTTTAAGATCTTCATCAGAAATGTTCTTTGTTAAGTGGAGGTTCTGTAATATGACTCTCCTGCCAATTTATCAAATCCACATAATCAGTTGCCTCAAAGTTCAGTTTTGGAATAGCAAATTCTCGTATGGACCCAGTTTCTGTTGACTTTCTCTTCTTAGTTGTTCTTTTAGGTAAATTCTGTCTTGTTTGTGCTTTCAATATGCGTCGTAATCCTAACTCTCGAATGTGCTTTCGTTCATCTGTAAGCCAAGAGGATGTTTTCCGGATGACCGAAGTACGCATTTTCATTGTGATGGCAAAACATGAAGGAGCATATACTTTCATAACGAAATTTGTCAGTATCTGAAGGTTTGTTGATGGATTTTTAGTACCGATATACAAACGTAAGAGACGATTTGCAGTTAACCACCTACTATGAGTCAACTTTCCATGGTTACGCATAGACAAATCGATAGAACAATTTCCACTCGAAACTGCCTGGCACATCTGTAATAGATATTGCTGATCGGTACTTAAATTTGTGGCGGTGACCTGTGGAAATTTCACTTCTATTTTATCAAACTGAACAACAGGAAGCTGCTCGCAAGTTGCCAAAGCCTTTCCAATTGCACCACTGAAGGCGGTCGGACCCGCTGTTGGTCCATCTAAATGTTCAAGTAAGTGCCGCAGTGGAAGCTCGTTTGCGTGAAGTTGGCACACTAGCCACTGCAAAGGTCTGCCAATTTTTTTTCAGGCATTGTAATCACTCCGCCTTTCCCCCTGTATTTACGTTGGTGCCGTCGCATCCTACAACTGTGACTTCGGATGTTACAATACTGTTCTCGTCAAGAAATTTGCTTATGCTGTTTTCAATGCTAAGAGCCGTACCAGATTTTGTAGTAACGTGTCCAATGTATTTTGACCCCGGTTCTTGAACTAACGACAGATGTTCTTCAACAATAGTTTTGCGATGATATTTTGTTCCCTATTTGAACTGTTCAAGGGTCTTGTCTTTCCGACCATCGAAACAGAGCCCTCTCAACACATCCAGTGTTTGCTCATGCTGAAGCTTTTCCTTTTCTTAAGTCTTTCCTTCGCAATTTATTTGTCTATTACGCTGGTCTTGTCTTCATTGGTGATTAAGCCGACATCTTCTAACACTGAGGAGGCAATGACAGCGGCCGCTCTATCAGATACAGCATAGGCCTACCTATCACTGGTTCGTGCCAAGGCAGACAGTTCATATCTCTTACGATTTGGCGTTACTTTACTTTCAACGATAGATGTCGAAGGTGTGGTTGGAACATGAACAACCTCTTCCCCACTGGATTCATCAAAACTAGAGTTGATATTCTGACGGTCCTTACCTGTCTCGGCACTGTCAGTGTCAGTGTCCGCAGTTCTGGTGGCTTCCTTTGCTCTTCGTGAAAATACACGAAAATGCCGTGAAACGCGACATCATGAACGCTTTTTCGTCTATAACTTTTGAACCAACCAAACCACAGGAACTTTCGATATCTCTTTGAGCTTGGCATTAGACAAGCTTTCCATTTATATGTTACATTTTGCTATATATGACATATTGGGGTAGTTATAAAGCAGGAATCACGCTAATTAAAGGTTTTTGGAAAAACTTGCAAGTTCAAGGTCGTTGGGGACCCTCAAGGTCACTTTCCAGAACATTGAAATTTTCCCAATATTTTACTGGCCTCATATGACAATTTTGCGCTCTATTAGAAATCGCATTTAAAACTTTCATATTTTCACTCCACCCTATTAATTATGTCAACAATTTTTGGGCAATGTTTTGGCTCTTCCCCTTGTCAAATTTCAGTGACCCCTATAATTATGTCAAAAACTTTTGACCCCCCCCCTAAGATCAGCGAGAAAACATCATTAGTCTGCAGAAAAGCAATTACCGGTATAATACCAATACACAAGAAAGGAGACAGAAAGGAATGCAACAACGTCAGAGGAATCAGTCTCTTAAGTGTACCAGGGAAAGTTTTCACCAGTCATGTTAAACAGAATAAATGACACAGTGGATGAAACTCTAAAGGAAAACCAGTGTGGATTCAGGAAGGTAAGAGGATGCTCTGACCAAATCTTCATCCTTCGACAACTCATAGAGAAAAAAACTAGAATTTAATGAAGACTTGGTTATGTGCTTCATTGATTTTGCCCAAGCTTATGACTCAATCTAGAGAGAAGGGGCATGGAAATATAACAACTAATGTACAGTGTTGCGCGGTAACGAAGTAAAAGTAACGCGTTACAATACTTAAGTACAATTCTGAGTACTTGGTACTGTAACGAAGTACACAACTTACCCAGTACTTTTTACTTGTAACGAAGTAAGTTTTTATTCAAATATTAGTACTTTTACTTCGTTACATTATGTCTTTCAAGTTTCGTTACAAGTAAAATTTCTCATCGCCAAATTTCGATACATTTACTGGAGTATCTGTTTAATTCTTCACAACTTCCCGTGTTTAGTCGTACAGGGTTGACAATGACCAACAAACTTACACGCATGACTGACAGATTGTTTGAAAACTTGATCTTTCTTAGACCTACATGCAATCACAGAGCCGCAGTTAGAGCAGTCGGCGTCCGGGGCAAGGTATAAATTCTGCGCCCCTAAATTCCGGTGATGGCCTTTTTTGCTTACCCGAGTTTTCACGGCAACGTACAACATACAAATTTTTAAATTGTGACAGTCTGAAAACCGGTGATGACCTTTTTTACTTATCAACATTATTTTCACGCCGGAGGAAAGTGGTATGAAAAATTAAAGACTTGTGTGCAAATTGCGCCTTCGAGGACGGCGCCCGAGACAGCTTGCCCCTGCCCCCTAGCTACGGCTTTGTGAAACCAGCACTTATATTAATGCAGTTAATGGTGTAAATGTGTACGTGTTGACTGCTGAGGCTTCTGCATGTTGCTTAAAAGTAGTAATAAAAATGTGATTTAGCATGATAATGTGGAGTTGTTGATGATTCCGTCTGTCACGGTACTTTCTACTTTTACTTAAAAAGTAACTTTTTGAGGAGTACTTTTTTACTTTTACTTGAGTAACTATTTCTATAGGTACTTTTTACTTTTACTTAAGTAAAAAAATGGCATAATACTTGTACTTTTACTTGAGTACTCAAACTCAGTACTTCATACAACACTGCTAATGTATAAATACAGAAACCACATAAATAAGCCTTCTTGACAAGACAAATTTCTGTTTGACCTATCAGATATATGAGCTATGCAAATCATAAACATCCTATCTGCTAGATATGATATATATATAATGTATATATGAAATTATTTACTACAACATTCAAAGCACTGGTAAACATGAGATGCACTTAATGCATTGAAACAATATGTTATCTGAATAACACTGCAAGAATGTTCTGTGCAAAATTACTCATTTCAAAATTCTACAGGTCTACCAGAATACCACACTATAGAAAAAAATTTCACCATCTTTATGCAATCATAAATTCTCTCATATAATTATGACTTGAATATTAAAAGTCCAATATAATAAAATGATGAAATTAGTTGACAATCACCAGTCACAATACTGTATATAATAACACATCAAAAGTGCAAAATATAAATCATTCAAATCAATAAAATAATAACATAACAAATCACATAAAATTTGACTTATATGAACTTACATCACAAAAATTACATTTTGCTATGAGATACTTATACAAGGAAAAGTGAAAAGTTGTGGAAATTCAATAAAAAAATATTCTATCCCTACATTTAAACATCACAATAACACAGACTGATACCAAAATTATTATTTCAAAATCCAAAGACAATATTTCAAAATAAAATATTCCACTCCTTTAGGGGTCATTGCATAATTCCTTAATGACTTTTTTGACCCATCCACCCAACCTGCAACGATTAGTAAAGTTTAAAAAAACCCATCTCAGCAGTAAATAACAAATATTTTGTTACAAATTACTTAATTTTTCTACTTCAAAGTGCAATATAGATATGAAGTCCTTAGTACGTTACACGTATATAGATATGACGTCATTAATATGCCTTCTCTCTTTTTCAACGGCAGATATTAATGTTAAATGCAATGTAGTATATTAGTGGCCTCCCACCCACCCAACCACCCAAGTAGCATTTTATAACATTTTCAAAGATCCCACCCACCTACCCTCCAACATGACATAATTATGCAATGGTCCCTTATTGATAACATCACAATTAATTTATTGTGAGTAGAATACAGAAAACTTGTGCACATTTCTTGAATTATTTACTAGACATAATTACAGAGATTATTTCCAACCATTTTTGTGTCATCATCAGCAATAAATATCCCTTAGCTAAAGTGTGTGTCATTCAAATTAAAGTCACACATTTTGTAAATATTTCATCTGTAACAGTTTAGTGACATATGGATTCATCCATGCTGATTGCAAAACAATTAGGCTAAGCTCATTACTTTCTTGAAAGATTATAATACACATTCATACTTTTGAACATGCTACAAATACAGTCAAGCACATTTATTCGTGCCATGCTTAAGTGCTTAAGTATTAAGATCCCCTAATGGCACATCGCATATTATCTCTATTTAGTATTCATATGCCTTCTGGTCATGGTAGAGTCAAATCAGCAATGTGAGCAGTCTCTTGAATGCGATATTAAACAAGTTAGACTGGACAAGATTCAACAAATGCATTAGTGCCAATATTAAAATGCTACAGTAATTACAGATCAATTTATAAAACTAAGAAGCACAGAATTGCAGAACCGATGCAATATGAAAAATGAAAAACTGCTTCTGTCGAGATTCAGCAAGAAAGGAATTCAGAAAACAGCAACTCTGTAAATTATATTTAGCCATGATCACCTGCTTTGTAATGGCAGCCACTCAGTCAACCAACAAGTACATCCATATGGCCAAAATACCACTACAGATTTTTTAAAAGATCAGAGTTGAAAGTCTAGTTTCTGTCAAAATTTCCACAAGTTTCAGCATAAAAACAAAAATTCTTCAAATTCCAAATGGGCTCCAGAACTAATTTACGTGCTACAATCATCGACCCACCTAAACACCAGAAGAATCCATTTGGAAGACCATGTACCACCTGGTCAAGGACAATAGAAGCTGACCTAGCTACCAAATCTTTAGATTCTTTACCACCCAGAGGTGAGCACATGACTAAACAAACTGTCAACATATCGTGGAGATAGCTACACTCCCGAGGGGCATGCCATAAATGATGATGATGATGATGATGATGATGATGATAATTATGATGATGATGACAAATTTAATCATATAACAGAGAACACGATTTAAAACAACTGCTAACATACCAAAGCAGAACATCAACAAAACAGAAATTGAGAGAATCTGTTATAAAGAATTAGCAAAATGCATATTAAAGACAAATAGAAATTTTCAGATGCCTGGAATGACATGTTGTGACATCAGATAACAGTAGCACTAGACCCTACTACAACTAATTTCTACTAGAATGCAAGGCATTGTCTGATCAGTATATGTCGTCCTGTCTCACTGACACCCATGACATTTCTCAGCTACTGTATGCTTGTGGTAGTTTAATTATTATGTAGGACCAGTAATTATTAACAATCTTGGACAATCTTTTGAGAGATTATTGTCTGTGACAGTGTGTAAAGATTGAATTGTTCATTTCCTTATTGCAGTAAAACCATTTTTTCTGGTACAGATTTAATTTAGACTTTTTATTCAAAGCCAGTTTTGAGTAATTTGCGTTCTAGTTACATTGGCTGCAAGACAGTGTCAGTGAACCAAGATGACATATACTGATCAGGCAACGCTTTGCGGCAAATTTCAAATTTGTCAAAATCTACATTCCTAAAAACACCTGGCTATGCTAACACCGCATAAATTAGTATGCCAATAAAAAATTAAACACTATTTTGCAAAATGCAAAGCCAAAATGAAAGGCTCTCAAGTGCTCATCAGCAACACTGCAGAAAATTTTTAAAATGAGGCAAGAAAAAATACGGAGAAGTCGACTTAATGCTGTTCAATGTGCTACTTCTACTTCTCTAACAATCTACTTTAAAGACTAGTCACAATAATAGTGATGGCAACATGTTCCATGTTGGCAAATATATGAACCAGAACTGGACAAATTGAAAATATGAAATTCTCTGGAATACTATTAGGTTTTATATCAACACTAGCTACAATTTAAACAATTAAAAAGCACAATTTAAAAACAAGCTGCCAAGGGGTCGTCCATAAATTATGTCATACGAATTTGGCACTTTTTTAACCCCAACGTAACGCGACGTCACAAAACGTCAGACCCCTAAAATATGACGTCTGGCACGGGCCTCCATCCCCATTTTCATCTTCCAAAAAGTTTTGACAGGCAAAAAGGTCATCCTTGTATTTTTCCTCTCGAAAAACCTGACAACCAAAAATAGGTCATAATTGTATTTTTCCTCTCCAAAATCCCTGACAAGCAAAAAGGTCAGACAAGCAAAAAGGTCAAAGGTCATGACCTAAATTTTTTTAACGTGACATCACATTTACGGAACCCCTCCTTGTCACACTGCGTCACAAATGGCTGGACCCCCTAACCGCATGACGTAATTTATGGACGGCCCCTAATACGCCTAAGCACCGTGCCAATAATTCTCCCATAATTTAAAGAAATCAAATCAAATGCAGCCAAATACTGACCGTGTTCTGCAAAATGCTGCAGTTTTATATTATCTGAATTCAAATCAACAGAAAATAACTTTTTCACATGGATCTAAAATAGCTTTTAACAGCAGTGAAAATAAAAACACCATCAAAATGAACATTCACAAGTCATTGATGCAAAATGTACAACTTTGGATTGAAAACAATATCCATAAAATAAAAAAAATCCAATGGCTAAATACTTGCAGACAAATTTACTTAATGTCACTATTTTGGTAGCGTGTTCAGGGCCACCGAGAGAAATTCCACGACCATGGGCAGGACCGTGGGCAGCGTAGTCACGGAGAAAAGAATGGATTATTTTCTTTTGCTTCTCAAAATTTTCACCACAGATCTTGAGGAGTAAATCAAGTACTAAAAAGAGGTGATGACCTTTTTTGGCTTGTCAGCATTAGCAAGCACTGCTTTTTAATGCGGTTTAGGGTTATGTAGGGCTAACTTAACCCACCCGGGTCCCCTACAGATTGCCAGGCCCCTAGGCATTTGTCCCTCCTGCCCCCTTCCCTCAGCGGCCCTGATCATGTTCCTTACAGACGTCAAAGCATTTGTCATCCCCAGTTTTTCCAAAATATTTATATATTCAACTCCTACAGATGTAAAATCTGTTTAATATCATACAATTTCAACTCTCTTAAAGGTGATTTCAACAGGGTCAGCTTGTACTCATACTCTGACATGCAACTTATTTGTTTGATTTCCTCGCCAGCTGTGATACGCCATGAAAAGACCGCCCATGAACACAAGACAGATTCCTCCAGCACCAACCAGCATGACAGAATGATTGTAGATGATGCGCGACAGAAGTATGGCGAGGCCCATTCGAATGGTCATGATGATAGTGAATGTCACGGACCAAACTCGGAAATGGTGTAGTAGATGAAGAGCTGACCGATTGCCGACGTTGGCGACAGAACCAGAGTGTGAAGTCCAAACTTCGGATGTCGCTGCATAAAAGACGCGGCCTCTTGAAATGCGCCCTGCTCAAACAACGAAACGCTGGTCAGCAGGACAGAAAAGAGGTTAACACCAGCCATCATCTGCAGGGAAGACATCCTGTAAGTGTGAAACAGCTGGTCCTGCCAGTTAGAAGTAAATGCATCAAAGGCAAGGTAGCCCACAAGAATGATGATTCCGGAAACAGTCGTCACCTTTCCAGTACCGTGCAAACTGTCCTCGCTGGTCAGAAGGAAGAGGAAAAGACCAACAGATATCATCAGAGCAGTGAAATACTCGAACGCCGAGTATGAACGATGCGACACCAATTTGCCCATTAACATGACTGGAATTACTTTGCAAGCCTTGGCAAGAACCTGAAAAAAACCAGACACAAGAAAGCTTTTTATACTGGTTCCTTCATAATATTGCAATCAATCAATCAATCAATTAATCAATTTATTTCTCAAGGAAGATTACATGCAATGGACTACAACAAAAAGTAGATTTTCACTCCAATATTTATAAACTGCATGTTTTACTCCCATCATCAATGCAACTGCTGACAGATATCTACTCTTCACAGATGAATTGCAGACTTATCAAAGTATTTTGGAATCATTGGTGTCTGAAAAAGCATACAGCACAGTCACCTGCAAAAGCACCAACTCCACAGCCTCGTCTCCAAAATTAGAGCAAACATGTCTTTACTCTCAAATGTTTAATCCACATTGTGAGAGCAGAATTAGAATAATATTTTGAAAAGCCAGAGCATTTCTGAATTACTGGAGTAGAAGAAAGAGTACCAGGCTTGGAGATTTGTGTTTACTCAATAGACACACTATATATTGTGAAATATCAAAACTGCAATTTCTAGCCAGGTTATTGGGACAAACTTTCTACATACAGTGGATCCCACTTAATCGCATACCGCTTAATTGCATAACCCGCACAATTGCATAACAACATAAAAATCCGAATCAGTGTTTTGTGCGTACAATTTATCAGACGTCTCAGCTATTCGCATAGCCCAGTTAATCGCATAAGCAAGGCTTGCATGGCACCTATGCAATTAAGCGGGTTTCACTGTATTACCATATCATGAAGAATTCAAATAATAATTGTTTTATCTCGTAAAAAGACAACATTGTTCCTTCAAAATCATTAAAAAACAATTCACAATCTAATGTATGATTAAGCCCCAATCAACAACATCTAACAACCTTAAAAAATTATATTGAATCATAACCTGCACAGGGAAGCTGACAAATTTTAGTGCTTCATACTGGCACCAACTGCTCATGATGTTTGAAAAGGAGCTGTACGAATACTTGTACAGAGGCGCTTCGTGCGGCTTCTGCTTTACAAAAAACATCGCAATACAAGCGACTCAAGAGAGCCAAATTCGGTTTGCAAAGACAATAAACTGAGAGTTAGTGAAGAGCTCTCCAGAATCATTGTCGGCATCCTTATAACGATACACCATGACTCTCTCCTGAAGAACGCCCCAGATGAGATAGGAAAACAAAAGACCACCACTGCAGAATGCAAGCAGCACACACTGCTGACAGAATGATCGCTCGGGCTGCTTAGACAGCACGTCATGATTAAGTCTTTCAGAGCTGAATTTATCAGACGCTGAGCCTTCAACGAATAACCGAACAAATCTTTGAATGCATCCAGATCCTGAAAAGAGAGCAACTGCATAGCTACAGTTGGTACTTTTGAGCAAATGCAATTTTATATTTAGAGATTCCGAATGCAATACGCTGCTAAAATAAACTACCAACAAACAACAGGCATTAACCCCTTTGCCCCATAAGACTGATATTTTGGTTTAACAACTTATTGGTTATACAGATACCGGGATCAAAAGATTAATTAACTGTTAAATCAGTGAAGCAACGAAAACACAAAAAATAGCATATTCACAACATTCAGACAGACTCACCTGGCTTATCAAGATAGTTTGACATTCGAACATAGACAATTATTATAAAACCAGGAACCATGACAGTCGCATAGCCAAAAAGGTTCATGATAAGACGAATCAGCCAGAAGTCTGTCCACGGTTTTTCAAGTTCCTGTGACTTAATCTCAGATTTCTTGACTTGATCAACATGCTCTTTTCCAGACAATCCTTTGACTAGGACTAGGACTGTAATCATCAACACTGTTATGCTCCTCATGGCTGACCTAAGCAATGACAACAAAATGGCACATGTCATGCTCTAATTCATGACTATCATAAAAATACTAAAACAAAAACTCAAATTAACAATACTGCAGCAGTTAACAATTGATTCCAAAGCTCAATTTCAGCAATAGCATACAAGAAGTAAGGAAAACTAAATTTCTATAGTGCTGCCCGAATGCTTGGTGCAGTGCACCAGCTTATCAACGAGCACTGCACTAGGTACTATACAGACAACAGGAATGTTGAGTCACAAGTCATCTAGCACTAGGGATAATGAGGGTGCAATTGTCATCAAATGCCTCACTTTATTTTGCTTTGCTATATTAACCAGTCAGATGGCATTGAATAAATTTCCATTTCAAAGCTTTAAACCCCCAATCATTATTTAACACTCAGATAAAAAAAAACATCAAACACATAAGGACCTTCTAGAACTACATCGTAAGCAAGTATGCTTATTAGCCGTGGTTACAGATCGTAATCGGATCTTTAGCATACGGGTTATAGACACGACATTCGGATCTTTAGCATACGGGTTATTGATACGTATTTCGAACTTTACTATAGGGGTTATAGATACGTCATTCGAACATATATTTAGACCATATGACCGACCATACGCCTCGCGGCGCCTCGGCTTTTTGGACACAACCACATTGTCACAAGATGTCCCAGTCGCGGCTGCACTACGACGCCACCATCACTCATAAAGGTACTCCGCCAGAGCCGGTAGCGTGACTTTCGGGGCCCCTGCAATTTTTACGAGCGCAGCGTTTGAAATGTCTTTCATTCATTCATTCATAACTGACAACTTATATAGCGCAGTATGCATGACAACTGTCAAAAACAAGAGCACTTTACAGCAAATACAATATCTCAACTGTACGAAATATTAAAAAAGTGTGTTTTGAGTCTTCTGGCGAACATTTCAGGAGAAGTCGCTTCTGTCACGTCGTCCGGCAGTGCGTTCCATAGAGCCGTTCTTGACGATCCTGATGATGATGATGATGTTGATATTGAAGATGATGCTGATCATGATGATGATGACGCGGCGACAGCGATGATTATGAGGGCTTTATATCGCAGACAGAGGGCGCTGAGTCACAGTGCGGGAGGCGCGGAAGGGACAGGAACCTACCTTTCCCTTTACCAATCCTCTAGAAATTGCTCTCTCGCTGTTTCTGAGTTATCTTTATGGCTTTACCTGGCTCTAATTCAATTTCCCAGACCAGCAAGATTCCATCTACTCTCTGGAGTCGTGCCATCCGGGGGGCCATGGTCAGGGGTGACGAACGGCCCCCGCCGCCATGCGCTTCTGATGATGATGATGAATTCAATTTGGATATGGTGCGCCATCGGCATTGACCTTAGGGATACGGAAACTGACCTTTGAGACAATACATACGTCCCCTCTAGCCATGGAGGCCAACGTTCCGGATGCCGTGTCTATAACCCGTATGCTAAAGATCCGAATGACGGATCTATAACCCTTATGCTAAAGATCCGAATTACGTATCTATAACCCTTATGCTAAAGATCCGAATTAGGCCTACGTATCTATAACCTGTATGCTAAAGATCCGAATTACGTATCTGTAACCACAGCGTATTTTAAATCCTTCAAATAAGCCTTTAGGACATAATCACTATAAAGGTTTCTGCATATAACGCAATATCAATAAATTTATGTAAATTTATGTCTCGATTAATTTTAGCTAGCTTTTTATGCCTCGGCTAAATTGCGTAATGCTACGCACGATCGGTTAGGTATTTACCCTGCGACAGTTACACAGTCACGCACTTTACCGACACGGGTTGAGGGACAATCAATCCACGTAACTGAATGGAACACGATGCTCCATGGGAGCCTCACAACTAACAATCTGTAAGTTCAACTAGACAGTAAAGCACTCGCGTTGAATTTAACCGCTGCATCTAAACTATACCTGAAAACCATTCAAAGGAATAATCAAATTAAAATAAAGAATGCTCCTCCTAATAGATAAGACACTCAGCTATTGATTATTGACATCTCAAGACAAGGCGAATCGATGGAGATCATTGGTGCTGCCACTATCAGTCTTTAAATTGGAAAACATGTACGTAATGTGAAATTTAAAGTACTTTAAACCAGCGGTTCTCTGATTCCTTTACCTCACGAACCACTTTTGAATTTCAAAAATTTCTCGCGGACCACCTGATATTTATTGAGAAGTCATCTGCTCCTAAAAGGCGGCGATGACCTTTCTTCTTCAAGTTCTTTGTCATAATTTTTAACGTTCAAATGCAAAAATACACATAAAAAGTGCTGATGACCTTTTTCATGGAAAATATTATAAATATATAGGCCCATGTCTAATTTTTTATTGGCATTTTTTAGACTTCGCCGTGGACCACTAGACGCCCTCTCTCGGACCACTTTTGGTCCGCGGACCACGGGTTGAGAACCGTTGGTTTAAACTAACGGTACTCAGCTTCTCCCCAATCAACACAGTTTGTTGGGCCATTGCAGGGCCGACGCGTGTAAGTGCGGGCCACATCGCGATATTGGCCGAAGACCGGCCAACAGTTTTATTCCCACGACGGGCCAATGAATCCTACCCAGCCGCGGCCAGTGGACGCTTAATGCATACCGGCGTAGTAATACGCTCTATAGTTCCGGTGCACTATTTTAGCTGTTTATTCAATGGTAAGTCAATACATAAGGCAAATTATTTTCTTAAAGTTAGAGTTAATTATAATATAAGGTTTTATAAATTAAATGAGTTAATCCTTGTTGTGAATAACACTTAATCATAACTTTTGGAAGTTTTTGTAATTCAAATAAATGTTACTGCGGGACTGATATATGGCCGCTCTGCCGCTCTCGTTAAACGTTGTGAAGTAAGTTGAATTAATTCTTGTAACAAGTTCATTTTAAAAATAAATTTTGTAGTTCAATTGTCTGCATTTAATGTGCGAGTGGTGAACTTTGTAATTTGAGGCTTCCCTTTGAAACTTGACGTGGCTCTTACAACATTGCTATGCGCTTTCGCGTTGGCGTGTGATGCACCGATGGTATGTATATATATATATATATATATATATATATATATATATATATATATATATACAGTGGTGAAAGTAAGGGGAACGGGGGAAACTAAGTTCCCCACCTTTTTTGGACCATGAAAATTTTTTCCCATAATTTTTCAATATTTGTTCCAATATTGTAAAAGCACCGCGTACTTGTTGCAAAACCATTAAGCTAAGATTTAAAAAGCGCTACAGAAATGTAAATGATGGCTACCCATAGTTCGTTAGGATTAGGGTTAGGGATAGAGTTCCCCCACCTTCTTTCACAGACTTCAGACTTTCATCACTATATATATATATATATATATATATATATATATATATATATATATATATATATATATATATATATATATATATATATATATATGTACGTGATCTATAATTATAATTGTGGAGGGTGGGCAGAAACTGGCGATTAGAACCCATTGCTTGCTGGATCAGCAGCAAGCTAAAAACTTTTAGGTCTATCTTTATTGGATATCATGGGCGCCTGCACATAGGGGCAAGAGGGGAAATTGCCCCCTGTGAAATAAAAATACCAATATTTCACATTGAATTAAAAAGCTTGCTAAACTATTAACCGTTACCCGTTACCATTGTATTAAAATGTGTTTGCCCCTCCTGGAAAAGTTTCTGTGATGCACAGTCCCATCCCCATCCAGAGGTGATGATTTTTAAATACTGGTGAGGACCTTTTTGCTTGTGACCACATTTCAGAAGGAAGATGACCTTTTTTTGCTTGTGACCACATTTCAGAAGGAAGATGACCTTTTCCTATTTTTGCTTGTCAAGATTATTAGTTATTAGGGGATTTTTGTGCACCGTGACCATTGTGTTTTGCCCCTCCTGGAAAAATTTTTGCGGGCGCCCATGTTGAATATGCATGTTAGTTTGGGTTGTTTAATCACAGATGTAGTGCAACTCCGTTTAGCTGCAGTGCTTATATCTTCTGTACTGTGTTTTAGTTGTTTTTACTTGTTAAACTGACTTAATCGACATGTCCAGTCATAGCAAGACAACCAGCCAGCGTTATTGGTCAGTATATCGCCATGCACAGAGACAAACACAGCTTGATTTGCTTGAACTGTGCAAACCAGACGACTTTAATACTGGAGATCAGCAAGCCACCAGTCGAGTAGATAGAGGTATTGAAGATGTCGAATATCCAACTACAAGTCATGAGTCACTTGACAACATTTACAGTTCAAAAAAGCACTCTAATGCTGCAGAGAATGATATTGATAACTGGGGTTGGAACTGTTTGAATTCTGATGACGAAATACCATACCTTTCAGATAGTGAATCTAACTGCTCACGATGGAGCGATAATGATAGTGATGACTCATCATTAGCAAATGACTTAGTAAATTGGAGTTTAGAGTTCAATATAACACATGCTGCAGTAAGCAAAGTACTCAAAATTCTAAAACCACACCACCCTTCATTGCCACGTGATGCTCGAACGCTCTTGCAAACACCACGACAGGTTGCAGTTAGTAATTGTGGTGAAGGTGAATATGTGCACTGTGGATTTTAAAAAACCTTGAAATCGCTACTGAATGACTGCTTTGTTGTTGACAACCAAGAGATTGAACTGCAGTTTAATATAGATGGCTTGCCTCTGTATAAGTCATCAAATCGCCAACTATGGCCGATATTATGTCTGATTAAACAACCTAAATTTGAAAAACCATTTGTTGTTGGCATTTTCAGTGGCACTACTAAACCACCATTAAGTTTTTTGGGTGAGTTTGTTGATGAATTAAAGGAACTGCTCTCTGATGGTCTTATGCTGGACAGGGCAGACATTCGTGTTGTTGTTCATAGTTTTGTATGTGACGCCCCTGCCCGAGCGTTTGTCAAATGTGTTAAGATGCATTCGGGTTACTCGAGTTGTGAGAAGTGTGACCAGCGTGGTGAGTGGGATAAGAAGGTCATATTCACATGCCAGGAAGGCAAATTGCGAACTGATGAAGGGTTCGTAAATCGAACTGATGAGGATCATCACTTGCCCAATAAGATTTCTCCATTAGCTTCATTACCTGTTGGAATGGTGTCTCAGTTTCCTCTTGACCCAATGCACCTGTTGTATCTAGGAGTTACAAGAAGGCTGCTGTTGACATGGATACGCGGTTGTGACAAATCACCAGTGAAATTACCAGAAAACATTGTTACTGATTTATCAAAGCATATGTTACTGTTAGGACAATACATACCAAGTGAATTTTGTCGTCGTCCAAGAAGTCTTTCCAAATTGACAGATGGAAGGCCACTGAATTCCGTTTCTTTTTCTGTTGTATGGCGGTGTGGTAGTTTTGAAACATGCTCTTTGTGAACAGCTGTATAAACATTTCCTGTTACTTTTGTTGCTGTCACCATATTGTCTAGCAGTAAACTGTGCCAGATGTTAAATCGATTATGCTGATGGTCTATTGAAGGCCTTTGTGCGTGGTGTAGCTGAACTTTATGGTAAAAAGGTTGTGGTTTATAACATTCACGGACTTCTGCACATAGCAAATGATGCTAAGCATTACGGCTGTTTGGAAAATTTCAGTTCTTTCTGTTACGAGAACCAGTTAAAGGACATAAAAAAGCTTGTACGCAAGAGAAACCTGCCACTGCAGCAAATCGCATCGAAGACTTGTTGAGTGTGAACTTAATAACACAACTCTCACAGTGCAAACTGTGCAGAATGGGGATTGCGTTCTATCAAGAGTTCACAGCAGAGGTCCCATGCCTGATGGATTTACAAATCTGAAGCAATTTCATAAGTTCGAACATGGAACACTACGCATCAGTTTAAGCCTACGTGACAGTTGTGTCCAGTTGGACGATAAATCGTTGGTTGTGGTAAAAAATATTTTGCACGATGAGAACCACAACATTACATATATAGTTTATAGGAAATTCAGAACCGTCGATGATCTGTTTATTTATCCATTATGTTCAAGCAGTCTTGGAATATACAGATTATCAAATCTTGAAAATGAGTATTCTATATGCAAGTCCGAACACATATCCAACAAATATGTGCTGCTGCCAGTAAACATGGACCAGACTGAGTTTGCAGCCTTGCCACTTTTACACCTGTAATTCTCTGCATGTTTATCTGTTCGCTGTTGTGTATAAAAGTGTGAGCCGTATGAACAATTCGGTTTCTATGAATTACAGAACATTTGAGATATGTTTTAGAAATTGAGATATGTTTTACGTGGTGGCATTCCTGGACGATTCGGTGGAAGTGGTGCCTAATAATTGGCTGTCTGACTGTGGAACATGGTGTCATTGGCCACCTTTCAGAGGTCAAGCTATGACAGATGCCATATGCCAGAAAAAAGTGCCAGACCACCGATGGAAGAAAGCTGAAATCAAGAAAATAATGAGAAAATGTGGTATGTTTTATAGGGCTATCATTGTAATTTGCAAGTGCTCAAATATGCAGTTGCTATATACACCTGTATCTTTCAGTATTTTTGTGGATATGTGTTGCTTTAGTGTTTGTTGGCTTTTTATTTACCATGATGTCCATTTTTCAACTTCCACTGTTACTTGTTTCGGGCAAATACTTTATTATTCAGGAATGAAGCCAGGTATAATTTGAGAATGTTTATTGAACTGTTGTGTTTTAAAATATAAACAGTATGAACAACCTTTCTATGAGTTCAGAAAGTCTTGAATAATATAATTTAATTTTTTTATTGGAAAGACGTTACAAAATTGCAATGAATTACATTGCTTTTAGCAATTTACATGCAAAGTGTATTTTATCATATGTGTGGTTAGAAACATTCAAAATCGCCAAAAAAAGGCTAATGATGCTGTGTTGACGTCTGACTTATCTACGACAACTGATGCTAACACAGATGTTGATGAACGGCCAATTTATAAAAGAGCTGTACGAAAGCCAGCAACATATTCCCCACAAACTCGTGCTAAAATTCACAAATGTGCCACCGAAAAGTCTGTGCTAAAATCACCAAGGCCACTAACAGCAGAGGCACTGGCAATTGAAAATTTACCCCTAATTCCACTTGCATTGTCACCTTCAGCAACTTTGGCAGAGACTCCAGGTGCTTCTTTTAAAGCTACCCATTCCCCTTGCAGTAAACTTGCACTACCGACAACAGATGGGCAGAAATTATCAAAACACACTACAGTTGCAATGTCAAGGACAGTCGACGATACACTTGTCATGTTTGGAACACAGAGTGAAGAAGTGGAAGGCACAGCAGAAATGATTGAACAGCATTGTTCCCCTCGGCACATTCCAGACCAGACAAGTACAGTTTCTGCTACTGCTGCCATTGCACATAGCTTGATAACTAGAACCTCGCCACATACATCAAATCTGATGACGGAGCGTCATGTTGTGGTTGCAACAGTCACCACGACAGCAGAGACAGGCATATCACAAAAGAACTAAACAACATTTTACCCTCGGTCTACCCGTCATCCCATTCAAGACTTAAGGAGTAAGGTTGCTGATGCTTCTTCTGCTGGACGTTGTTTGATTAATAGAACGTCTCCACGTAGATCAAATCTCACAATTGATACACCAGTTGCTGGGACAGTGCGACAAGGTGAAACTGTCAGTGGCTGTAAGTACTTATTTGTTAATTCATTGCCACTGCACACTGAGTGTCCTAATAGATTAGCTATTGTTAACATTGCTGATTGCATCAGCATTGTTGTAATCAGTCGATTTAACTCTTGCCAAGGTTTTTCTGCTTCTAGTGATCGTTGTTATTGTTGTCAATGATAATCATCAAAGTATGGGGCCGTCCATATAGTCCGTACGCAAAAAAGGCATATTTTGACCCCCCTGACCACTGTACATTCCCCCCTATGTGTACGTACAAATTAGCAACCCTCCCCCACACTGAAAATTAATTTTTGGCCATAGTCAGAGAGCATTTCTTTACTATTAAATTTAATTTTTTGAATATCATATTTAAATAACTGTGGGAACAATACTAGGACCCTTTGTTTGACTGTGAGAAAGTTATTGTGTTAAAATCAAATGTTTGTGTGGATATACCTATTTATAAGTTTCAAATTTGCGTGTACGTACAAATTCAATCGTGATCCCCCCTCCCGTACGCTTCCATATGCCAAATCGCCTAAACCTCAACCTCCCCTCCCCCTCTGTGCGTACACACTATATGGACGGCATCTATCGTAAAGTCGTGTCAATGTATCGCTGATATGTATGGACTTGCATGAGAATATGTCATGCTTATGTACAGCCAGTTAGTGCAAAATATTGTTAAATGGGCTAAAAGTTAGAAATGATGGCCTGTAGTTTAACAGCATTCAATGTCTACTGGTCCAACAGATGCATTATACAAATATAAGGAATTGTTTGAATAGACACAATTGGCATTATCTACAGTTGGTTAACGGTAATTTTAAAAGCATTTTACTCTTTTTTCTTATATATCAACATGCTGTCCAGTACTGTTGTGGATATGTGTTGTTCCAGCATTTGTTACCTCTGAAGAGTACCGTATGATTTTGGCAAAATTAAATCGAATTGATTCCAAAATTGAGATATTGTCGCGGGGCGTCACTACACTTGTCAACAGAGGTGGAACAAGAGGCAGCAGCTTGGAAGTTCCCACTATGCCTGAAGGAATGAAACTGCCAGCCGATACAGTCAAAGATTTGAAGGATGCAGCATCTTTTGTCAAGCAGAATGAGCGAGCAGGACGAAGCTTGGTTAGATGGTGTTAATTTTATTAACTGGTTCAGTCAGATCCAGGTTGAGTGTGCCCCACATAATATCTCTGATGTTTATTTCTGAATAAATATTCAGATGTTTATCTCTGAATGGGCCTCCTGTTACCCTATTTGAGCCATTTAAATATGCAAAATTCGGCTTATGTCTCAAATAACATCAAGATATACTCCATAGGAACATTGAACATGCCAGTAGGGCCCAAAATTTTTACTTTAACCCATGCTATCATGTATAGGATGAGTGTGTACATGACCTAGTAAAATGTGATGTACTTTATAAAGGTTTACCTGGAACTGTTTAGGCAAGATACTTGTCAACGTTTGGAGCGACAACTATCACCGATACAGTCAATGGTATGATGAAGGCAATCATGATTTAATGAATTGTCCTCGCCAATTCAACTGGACTGGAAACCGGGAAAGCACAGCTTCCAAGCACTGGGATTGTCACCTTCCATATGTGGTATATGAACTCTTTATTTTCTTT
>CM030832.1:8200200-8227700 GCA_018105865.1 Metaphire vulgaris
CTGCATACAGGTAAAAAGCTATACAGTTGGGTCCGTTCCTCAGGTTATTGTGCCTCATCGTCGGCGTCATCAGTGGCGGTTCCACCATGTTGATGACTGAGGGATCCATCGGGGTTCGGATGACCTTATTGGGCTTGTCAACCTATTTTCCGGCGAGTTTTTAATTTAGTGAAAAATACTGCGAATGGCCTTTTTGCTTGTCGGGCTTATATTTGTAAGGTTTATTAACATTTAGTAGGCAAAATTAATACCAACAATGACTTCTTTCTCTCTTTTCTTTTTCTTCTTCACTTTGCATCGCCCACCAACTGCCTAACAATTGTTCATCCCCACCAATAATTCCTGGAACCGCCACTGGACGTCATTTAACTTCTATCGCGCCATTTTAGACCGACATAAGCGACGATTGCTCTGCACGATTACTGTGGCAGCTCTATAGATCATGACACAGCATTCGTCAACAATAGGCCTAGATATATAATTATAAACCATATTAACATAATTATAGTCGCGTAAGATAATTTACTGATTATTGTTGTCTTGCTATTGATGTTGCTAGGAGAAAAGCCTTACAGATGCAATGACTGTCAGTGTTCCTATTCGCAACTGGCGGGACTTCGAGCGCATCAGAGAAGCGCCAGACACAGAAGCCACGCCAAAGCAGTATCTTCTGCTCATCATCTAATGGCGGCGTAACCTGAGTTACCTGACTAACCTCACGCAGCTTGCTAATGCACATGCCTATAGAAGTCCATCGTGTCTCTGTCTTCCATCTGCAATGAAATGGCGTACACGTCATCTAATTGATTACAGTGAAACTCGTCAACACGGACTAAGATAAAACGTGGACTCTCATACACAGTCTCAGTTAGGCTAACAATGTCCATTTAAACTACATACATTTACTTTAATTTTCAGCGTCAGCTAACCCAGCACCCTTCTCTCTGTTCATGGGCCATCCACAAATGACGTAACACCAATTTATAGGGAGGAGTCAAACATTTGTGACCATGTGACGACGGGAAGAGACAGGCTGTGATGGAGCCAGTTCGGTCAGTTGGCCCGAACCGTTTATTAAAATTCAAACCGGTTCAGTCGAACCGTTTGTTAAGATGACGACTATATCATCCCGAACCGGCTGCTTGCTTTACTAAGTAAGTAAGTATAACGTTCATATTATTGTGGTATATAAAATTATATACAGTATGGCATGTATATATATATATAATGGTATGTAAAATTGGTATCCATGTATATATATCATTCAATATATATATATATATATATATATATATATATATCATTCAATATATATATATATATATATATTCAATATATATACATACATAATGGACAAGCCATTAAGCCATTAAGCCATATATAACTTCTTTGTCAACGTCAGCGACCAATCAATTGGCATCACACCCCTGGAGAGAGTTCTAGAAATGTGACGTTACATAATACTAAATATTTTTATTAATACCGCAATGCTATGTTACCGCAAATCTGAACGTATTTTGCACTTATAATTATGATACACTTCATTGTTAAAAGAGAATTTGAAAAGTTTCTGAATATTGTTTCAGCCATAATAATTATAATGAATATTTTTTCAACAGAGCCGTTAATTTTGACATTCGAAAAGACGACAAGGGGTTAACGCGTTGTGACGTCATATTTGAGGGTCTGACTTTTTGTGACGACGTGTGACGAGGGGGCAATAAACTGCAAAATCGCGTTGCGTCATTTTATGGATAGCCCCTCAAACACGAACCAATGTCTTGGTCACCTCGAGTCTATTGTCGGAATTTTGCTGGGCAAGATTGCTATTCCTCAGTTATTCATGTGTAGATATCAGCAGCAGGCCTGCTAAGGGGCTGTCCATTAATTCGTCAGCAATTATCGGGGAGGGTTTGAAAAGTTTGACAGTTGTTGACAGGGAGGAGGTCAAGAGAAGTTGACATCAACAATTTCACTTTTTACAAATAATCAAAAATAAAATTTCATGGAATTACTACTTAGGCCTATTACAATGGAAAAAGCATGACAAAAAGGTAATCACCACCACATTTTGACATTCGATGAGAAAAAGGGGAAAAATGGTCATCACCACAAAACATAACCTTGTTATTGGACCTGCCATTGATCTTGGGGTCAAAGTTTTTGACGTAATTATGGAGGTAAGTGAGAAGTTGACAGTTGTTGACAAGGGGAAGGGGTCAAAAATTGCCTAAAATTGACATAATTAATGGACAGCCCTAAAACTTAGGTATCATGTAGGCCTATGGCGACAACTTTGAAAGCACGAAGTGTTTTAATCGAATCAGGGTTGCCATCATTCCAAGCCCTTAGTTTCTGTCCCGAAACTGGTTAAATTTTGCAATGTTTGAGCTACAATCGCTACATAAATCAATTAGGCCTAGACCTTGGCACTTGGGATACTACAGAAATTCAGAAAACGCTGAGATTCCAAATGTTGAAGTAAAGTCAAGCTTTCAAACTGTCGACAATTTGACAATTTTATAATGAGATCTCCTGTATCTTAATTGTAATCACTATAACCTACTTTTCCAAAATGCAAAGTGGTTTAGCCAAGATAACATATTGACGTCTATTAAGTTAATAGCTATCAATGCAAGATAGCCTATATCATAGACATTGGGTTGGAGAATACCAATAAAACCATTTTGAAAACCGTGAAAGAAAAGCGGCGACCAGGTAGATCTAGGTAGGCCTAGGCCTATAATTATAGCCAATATAGGTTTAGATTTTGAGATATTCTATCAGCTTGAAGACTATTCAATTCACAGTAGTAGCCTAGTAGGCTACTTATACATGCTGACTTCCTGATATAAAAAGTATCCCAAAGGAATTATTCACATCTACAGTGTAGCTATAGGCCTACTATAAATCAGGGGTGGCCAAACCCATTAAAGGGACTCTCCCATTACGTCAACAAAATAGAGCTAGGGTCGAGGTTTGACAACGTTTGACAGTTGATTAACGGGGAGTGCTAAGAGTAGTTAACGTCAACAGTTTCATCTTTTACAAATAAATGAAATAATCCAAAATAGGAAATTTCATGGAATAGGCCTACTATATTTATTACAATTAAGAAAAGCCTAGCTGACAAACAAAAAAGTAATCATTTTGACCCTCGATGACAAAAATGGGAAAGGTCAACACCGCGCAAAAATAATAACCTTCTAAATCTTTTAGGGGACCCGTCGGCCGTCACTGATCTTGGGGGTGTCAAAAGTTCTTGACATAATTATAGAAGTCACTGGAAGCTGACAGTAATTGTTGACAGAGGGGAGGGTGGCAAAAATTGTCCAAAATTATTGACATAATTAGTGGACACTGGACAGCCCCGAAGGTGCGAGCAACAAATGACAATTTTTAGAAGCTTGGGAGCCACATACCTGAATTGAACAAAGAAAGTAAGTAGGCCTAGTGTGATCCGATTCTGTGCAGAAATTTCATTAAACCTCTCTGCCATTTTTATGGGACCTCTGCTAAATTGGAAGAAAATGGCAAACTTATTAATGTCATGGGGCAATTGCATGTTTCTGTTGAGCTGTTAATCTGCTCAATAACAAATTTAAAACCTTCGCGAGCAGATTCTGTTAGAAAGAGCCGTACGCTGCTCGCGAGCCTGCTGGTTGGCAACTTCTGTTCAGGCCCTCCGAGAGAAAATCCGGGCCTCTGTGCAGAATAGCCGACAGGCCCTTGAAGTCATAATTTTCTTGACGACCTTTTTTGCTCGTCAGCCGTTTATAAGTGTTGACGACCTTTTTTTGCTCGTCGTCAGCCGTTTATTTAGCACTGTGTCCCAGCCCCCTTGTACTCACCAGGCCTCTGCTGAACTGTTTTTAACCATTCTTTGGTGTTATTATTCATTTTATGGTAATTATACATATTCATCATCGGCCCAGGCCCCTCCAGACCGCCGGGCCCTGTGCAGTGCCCCTGCCCCCTCTCGGAGAACCTGCTTCTGTTATAAATTTAAAGTCTCGCAAGCTATCGGTACAGAACTGTGTTAGTGCAAAAGGTCATGAGTCGACAGAAGTTGAAGCGTATGTGGTGCTAAAATTACCAACAGCAAAGCCGACTAGATCTATTGGTTTGATAAGCGGTGCTGAATTTTCCATTTGAAAATAGTGAATTAAATCATCATTTAAAGCGTAAAATTCGTTTAGCGTTCAAATTATTGAAACAAAGCACAGGAGAATGTTTATTCGCTTCTTCTGTCTATTTAATCGTTAAAAGCCTATGCAGGGATAGCCGTTTACTTGATAAACACACCCGCCCATTACCATCACTGGTACGTAGTAGGCTACGATTGGTTCTCTATTTCAACTTCTTTTAAAAATCAGATTTCATTCGTTGTTTTTGGTCTTCACATACATCGAGCTTTTCTTGCACAAATAGTCAATTCATTTGCTGAATTTTCAAGAGTTTGTACTGATTTTTAAATTTTTATAATTTTGTGGTTTAACGAAATGATGAAACTTACGCTGCTGATATAAAATTACTGTTAAGCATGAGATGATTAGAACATGCTCGTAATGGGCATAGGAAATAGAGTTTGTGTTAATAAGATGCTGACTCCTTTGCAAATTTGCATTCACCAATAATACATACTAAAATCTTTTGAGTAATTTTATTAAGCAAAAGTCTATTTATAAAATTTTCATCAGTGATCAGACAGTAATCATATGGCAATTGGTTCACGTTGCTCTTTGTCCTCCTCTGTCTGTCGTCAGATTTAAATCCTGATTGCTAATGTAATCATAATTTTAGGAATTAATACAGGATGATCTTTTCGTTATTTTCTTGCCGATTCTTTTCTATCTGATCCTTGAATTCCATATTTGGATGTTTTAAATTCTAATATACTGACATATAAGTGTTTTAAATTTATAATGTTATTGTTATTTTATCATAGGACAAACAAATGGATTGTAAATCAATAGTGACTCGGATGTTGAGCTGGATTTAAGGATGTAAATGCGCCAGTCATTTCATTCGCAGATGTTTATAAACTTCAGGGGTCGAAGGCGTAAAGGTTGACAGGGACCTTGAGTGGTTCTTATCTTGATAGAAGACATAAAAGATTAATAAAGACCTCAATGGCGCTTATCTGTATGATGGGGAAGAAGACTTGAGTAATGGTCCCTATTCTGAGGATAGCAGAAAGCATCACTTGGCAAATTTCATGCCGACAGTTTTCTCATTCAACTCTGATGGCAGCACTGAACAGAGAAATTATGTCTTGTTTGTAGTGATGCGGCTTCAGGTCTTCATTATGGAGCAAAGGTCTTGAAAGCTTGCAAGGCATTTTCAAGCGCACTGTACAAGGTAATATTAGCATTGATAATTAGCTAACGTTAGTGAATGTTTTTACAAAGCAGTGTTGTGTTATTTGTTTGAACTAAGGAATGGTGTTACAAAAATTGGTATTGGCATTTTTGTATGGAAGAGCATTATATGCAGTAATACCATTTCTTATTTTCTCATATATTACAAGCATTAATTATGGTTTTTAATTTAAAAAATGGAGTTGAATTCCGTTGAGCCATCTAGAAAGAATGAATAATGCTTTGTCATCATTTTATCGATATAATATGTCAAGGGTATAATATGAAATGGATCTCTCATAAGCAGGAATTGAGTATCAAGTAAAGATACCGGTAGTGACTAGCAATCAGAGCCATAGCTAGGTTTTTAGCGCCGGGGGCAAGATTGATATTTTAGCTAAATTTCGATGACGACCTTTTTTCTTTTTATTTTTAGTAGTCATACAGTTTACTTATCCATTTTGAATGATGACCTTTTTCCTTTTTAAAATTTCTTTTACAGAGCTATTTTTTTCATCAAAATCGCCCCCACCAGTTGGTGCCGGAAAGGCCCTCCTGCCCTTTAGTTATGGCTCTGCTAGCAATTGATGGATCACTTATGTTGAGAGCTTAAGGGGAGAGTGACACAGGGAGGTGATATTGCACAATTTCAATTGTCCATACGACATAGTAGTAAGACATTGAAATGCATGACTCTGCTACGACAAATTGGTTTTTTACAGAGACATTTTTAAACTAATCCATATTTCTTATAATGCACTGAATTTAATCGATTCACTGATATTAAACCGTATCAGTGTGTATCAGTCTTAAATTTTAGGACTGATAACTATTATGTCTCTAGTTGCTGTGATATTAGCCTAGTAATGGTTCGTTGGTCTGTAGGGGGTTTAGTAATGACAGGTGGCCTAAATTGAGGCTCAAAAATATTGTTGCTCTATTACAGCTATTGACTTGCTCTTGTCATATATATGTAAAGAAATAGACTGTTGTTAAAATCATCATCATCAACAACAGCAATAAAATTTGCTTTGCTTTGTATTAACCCTTAGACTGTTAGAACTGAGTAAACTCTGTTACATTGCATATAATTACAGAGTATCTGAGGTTTAAAGGGTTAAATAGTCTTTTGGATCTTTGAAGGTGCAGATTCATTCATGTGTGTGTGTGTGTGTGTGTGTGTGTGTGTTTTGAGCATTTGAAATGATGTTATGGTTAGCTTCACAACTGTGTGTAAGAGATTCTGTTTATCATTTTTAAATCATGATAATGTACCTAAGGTATACATTTGTAAGTGCTTCAGTTTTTAAAAATAAAATAAGTTGTGTGTGTATATGTATATGCTTGCAAAATATGAGTACTATTTTCATTTTTTCCTGGATAATTTTTAATGAAACTTTTTTTGGATTTAGGTAATATTGAATACTCCTGCCCACAAATGATGCAGTGTGAAATTACTAAGAGAGCGAAGAAACATGTCAGGCTTGTCGATATCAAGAAATGTCTTGTTATGGGAATGCTGAAAGAAGGTATTAATGTTGAGCAGGAATTTTTGCTGTGTTTTTACAGTTTTTGTTGCATTGATATTGTTCAACAGAGTTCTTTGTTGATTTCAGCAGCAAAGAAAAATATTGTGAGCCCAGAGCAAAAGAAAAGCAAGTACTGTGCGTGCTAATTGTTGCTATATTAGTCCACTTGAGAAAAGAGTTTGTTGAAAATTTAAATTAACTGATCATTAGGTGATGTTGAGGAATGTGTAGCAGCTGAAAACCAAGCCCAAACATGCATATTGATTATGGTAGTTCACAGAACATGCCTAAGTTTCTTTTCAAGTTTACTGAATATTTTAAGTTTAGAATTTTGTTTGGTGATTTCTTCCATTGGGATATACCAGGATATGTTATAGAAAAAGGATATATGTGAATTCTACCTGTAAGAAAGAAAGTGAAATTGATACTTGTCATTATTTTAAAGACCAGTTATGATTTATATGACTTTTTAATGTTGAATTTGTCATAATAGTTATACAGTAGTGATCTTTAGATATATTTATACATAAAGGTAACTATTTGCATTTTATTCAGATGTTTGAAGACTTGTTGATTGATGATTAATTATGAATGTCTATGGACAAATCATTTTAAATTACAACTTTTCAGTGGATAACAAATGTTGACTCATACAGCATTTACATTGATAACAGTATTCATTTTTCTCATCATCAATTAATGTCAACTGCAGAATGGAATGATTGTGGTGGCAGCAGATTTTGGTGTGATTATTATTTTGAATAATAAAACCTCAATTAATCAATCAGTCAATCAAAAACAAAAATACGAGTCCACCTACTTGGTGTTGCCGCGGGCAGTTTCCATCAGAACCAGAGTTAAGCACACACTGATCAGATCATGTCTGGTACTTGGTTATGCATCTTTCCCAGGATTGATTCATGATGCAGGTAGCCAACTAACTGGTCATTGCTTAGGCATGGACAAATTGATAGCAGCTATAAGCTGTGAAAGTAAAACGTGGGTCTAGGGGAAAGCAGTGGCAAATTACGGTGCTCTAGATAATGGCGTAAACCACATGAATTGCTGCTTGCCTAGTACACAAACCTCAGTGCCAGACCAACTGTCATTTTGAGTTACAGACTGACTTTGTTTACCTGTATGAATCAAAGCTTAGTTGATTAGTAATTTAATGTTTATTTTCAATTGCAACTGACCATCAGAATTTAGAGTAGCATCAGCTTTGATGTTACTGGCATAAACCCAGTTAACGTGGTTTCATGATATTTAGCTGAACTTGAAATGAACCATTTTGAGTGGAGTTTCATTTATGTGAAATATTTTATGAGCATTTTAGTGAGTTGTTTTTGATTTATCACCCATAATTTTACAAATTTTACAGTTTAGCTGTTGGAGTTTAAAGTTTGTTCATATTTAACATATTGATCTGTTTATAGAGCTGTAATCTGCTTTTAGCAGATTGGTAGTGGGACAGACAATTTTATACAGAGCAGTAATCAAAAGCGAAAAAAAACTAAAGTCAAGGCGCTTTACATTTCACACCTGAGCAGTGTTAAATAAAGTGTGTTTTAGTTTCTTGGTAGATAGTTCCATATTTAACTCATTTGTCACAGTGCTAGGTAATAAGTTCCAGAGTGCAGGGTTGCCCACGTGTGGGACCTCTCCCCAAACTCCACTGTCCTGGAGGGAGGATGGAGACGGCTTGACACAGTGCAGAGCGAGAAGCTGATGACACCGTTCTGTGGCGGAAGCCTGTGTATCAGCTGAATTAAGTAAGCAGGAAAGTCAGGGTCATATAAAGGCGCAGAACGTATGCCACCATCTCTTGTATACTATTCATTCTGATACTTTCAGCCAATGGAGCTTATCCTTAAGTAAGGAGTGACATGTACTTCCCATTTGGCTTTGAAGATCAGGCGTGCATTGATGGCCATCTGGAGTCTCTGTCTAGCTGGTATGCAGGAGGCTGTGAAGAATGCTGTTACAATGTCGATCCTCCCAATAATAAGCACCGAACTAGCAACGTTGCGAGGTAGAAAGTATCGCCGGATATCCTGATCCGCTGGGGATGGTAATAACATGTTCTAGAGATGTTGCTGATATGTCTGTTTAAGCGATAGCATTTCGTTCGAGCTGTACTCCCAGCAACGTACTTCTGTTGATGGGACTATCTGTAAACCATCAATTAACAGAACTAACATTTAGCATGCTTTGAATTTATGTTGTAATCTTGCAATTATTTTTAATCGGAGTATTGTTGTAACTTGTTAATTTGTGTGATCAAACATTTGAGATATGTAGCTCATGCTGAGTCTCTGTATAAGGGAAAGATTTAAGATTATTTTCCAAAATTTAGACATTGTTATGCCAAGTTAATACATATGTTTTACTGTTTGTATGTAGACAGAACTGTGGTAGTTACTTTGTAACCTTAAGCTAAATGGTCATTTCTGGGCCATCTTTACTGTTTTAATCATTTTAAAGATCTATTCAATTATTCATAAAGCGATCATATCCACATTATTTGGATTTTTGCTGCTTAACTTTGCTTGATGGATATCTAGGACTCTTGTTTGTGTGGTGACTATGGTTTAGCCTGATTGCTCATGTGCTAGATGTGTGCTTTGAAGATGTTTTAATATTTTCTCTGTGTTCCTATTTTGAAGCTTGGTTGCCAGTGTGCCTGTCTAGAAACAGGAATGATTGATTGCTGTTTTTGTATTTTGCTTTGAAACATTTGCTCATTTCTATGATCCACTGTACTAAAGCATAGATCTGTTTTCTTCTTTCTGATGTATCCAAATTTTTCCTTGTTCCATAAACTTGTTGCAGGATAAGATCAGCACCTCCATAATTTTAAAACTTTTGGATACATTTAGTTTTTTAGGTTTAAGTGTAAACAAAAATTAAAGTCACAGAGTAATCTAACAGTTCTTATTCTAAAATTGTTTCAACTGTTTGTTATTTCAATGTTAGTGTACCTAGTTGATATTACCATGTCAATTTATTCCTTCTTCTTATGCTGAATATTTAGATACTACAGCCTATAATATCATGCTTTAGTGGTGACAGAATGCTGTCAATTAAGTTAATTGAGCAAAAAGGAGTTTGAAAGCTGCCTGGTCGGAGATTTCTAAAGCTCTCAGCATTTTGAAATATGATGAGGAACAATGGGGTTTGTTTGTCATTCCTCAGATTTCATGAAGATTATTTTCACTCATGAATCCCAATGAGGCGAGTATTTGATTGGAGTGCAAGGATCTGAACCTTCTCTACAAGTTTGCAATTTATATCAGCTGCCTCTTGGCTCCTCCATTTTCACGATCAGTGCTCTTGATTTACTGCTTCTGCAATGGACACGTTGTGCTGATAAAATTCAATTCTTGGATTTGAGTGCGGAGATCTGAGATGTGGGATTGATAGCTGGGATGTGTGATGTGATGAGCTTTCTATTTAATTTCATTTCTGTGACTGTAGGAGTTCGTGTGGATCGTGTTAGTGGTGGCGTCAGAGTACAAGCGAAGCCCAGAATCCTTAGTGCTGGCGGGCACCCAATCGCCCGACAAACCAAAAGCCATCTGCATGCATTGGTATGGCTCTGAATTCTTGAAAACAAGCCCACTTGAATTTGCCAATGTAGGTAGTTCAAAGTTGCATGGTTTCTGCAATGTTAGCAACAATTAACCCTTTTCCCGTTGCCCGAAAATACTTGTGCATTTTACATTATGTTACAAATAAATGGATGGGTAAAGGGTTAACCCCATTGACTGGCAACCGCAGGTCAGCCCCTGCAGCTGCTGGTAGTTGTTGTTGAGCAACTGCAGGTTGTCTCACCATGCATTATAAATGTAGATTTGCAGAGCATGGAGTATGGAACATGGAACATATATATATATATGTGTGTGTATATATATATATATATATATATATATATATATATATATATATATATATATATATATATATATATATATACATATATATAAGACACTCTTGTGGAACATGTTATCCAATTGTTCTGACTTCCCACCAGAATAAAGTGTATTTTTTTGTAACCTTGTTAATACCGAAAAGGCCATATGCTGCCAGTCAAAGGGTTAAGCCCATATCATTTGCAGCATAATACTTACTAAAGTAATTCTGTTTGTTTTCTTGGTAATTTTATTTTAGAAAACAAAAATGATTGCAAGCGTTGTTGACAATTGGGCCTGAAAGTATTTGCTAGGCCAAATGGAAACATTGTGGATGATGAGTACAAATTAATGCTGACACTGTCAGTTTTGTGACAGAGAGTGGGTTGCAACCATTGGCTGGGCCAAGCAAGTTCAGGTTTGTGCATTTTATTGGATCATTTTGGACTTTTATTAGTAATGTGAGAATATTGTACAATGTGCCTTTGTTTGAAAATGAAGAGAATTCTCAGATTAGTCTTCTGTAGTCTTCCTCTTAAAACCTTTAATTATTAAAATGGTTTGAAGGAATACTGACAAAATGTACACAATATTTTGCTTCACGTGTAACTTAGAGTTGAATATCTTGTATGTAGGTTTCACCAAATCTCCTCCTTCCTGATCAGATGAATCTTCTGCAAAATACTTGGCAGAGATAATTCTCTTCCAATCTTTCTTTCCGTTCTCGCCATACAGGTGTACTGGTCTATGCTGATGACTTCAAATGTTCCACTGAGGATTAAGTCAAAGTTGGAACTCAACAGAATTTGACCTCATCAGTGCAGATTAAGCAAGAAGATGTCAGACTTGGCTGTCACTGGCGGAAGACACATTCTTCTGAAAGCGATACTACTTCTCAATCCTGGTGTGATTGCTAATTCATTGCATGAAATTAGTGCTGATGTTATACAGTGCAGATTTCAGTAGATGGGGTCTTAAACAGTAGCAGGCTTCTTTCCCTAGGTACTGGTGTGCTGATCACTATCATTTTATAAGTATCTTCCCACTAGATTGTATGATACCCATAACATTTATTCTAGAAGTGCTGCCTCACTGTGACTGTGAGCCGAGGTGAAGTTCTGGGAACAAGCAGAGGACCTAATGTCTCAGTACCTGGCCTGTTCTACATACCGGTACTATCGCTGCTGATGGCACAATTTTCACCTCGAAGTTTAAGCATTCCCTTTGCTCAGACATGCTCTGACCATCTGTGCATTTATGGGTTTTCAGAGGTATTTCGTTCCCTTGGTTGTCAGCCTTTCCTGTATCTTCTCTTGTCATCTGCTTCAGATACTGGATTTAGCATTGCCCACAATTCTGAGTGGACCTCTGAGCATGTCGATCCTGTGTCACTGCTCTGCTTCTGCCACTGATGTAATTGACTCTAACTTGACCCCTCTTTCTCTGCTCAGGTTTGACTGCGAGTCTTACATTACATAATTTTTCCATCTGCATGTTTCCTTATGCTTCAGTGGCTGTTGAAATTTATTGTATACATTTTTATTACTACAATTAAAAATACAGATCTTTGTTATATTTTCAGTTCAATCGATAATAATTATTTACACAATAATTTTGTGTGGATATTAATCTAGTATATCCCTTGTTGCAGAGATGTCTATCAGAGTAAGAAGCATTGCGTGACATGGCCTTTCTTAACACACTGCCAATCTAGGCATTTAGATAACAGATATCAATGTTTATCAATGGCTGCTTTTTATCAGGCGTTAATGTAAAGAACCCGAAATGGTGCAGCAACCCGTGAACGCATGCAGGATGCACTGCTTGAATCTGAAACAGCTCGTGGCCAGCGGTCATCGCGAATGTGCAATCTAATGTTCCTCTTTCCAATGTTGATGCGAAAAGATCCTTGCTGCGTGAGTTCTGGCTCAAGCGTCAAAAGAAGCGGACGAGTGCGTGCTGCACAGACTTCTAGTGAGATGCTTGACTTTATGTGCACATGATTCTCACAGGGACTTCATTCAAAAGAGAAGATTCTGCAGGGCTTGCAAGAAGATGAGGGCCTTGTGTGTTATAAATACTTATAATAATGTTAACTGTAATTTAAGCAAGTTGCATAGATTTTGTTAATTATGTTGTTTTATTGACTGGCATGAAATATGAAATTAATTTCCTGTTTTTGTAGGCAGAAATACTTTGATAATTAGGGCTGTCTTTTTAAAGCTGCCCGGGTACCCATCAAATATTCTACAGGTACCTGGATACCTGAATTAGCATAATCTCCGTTGTGATGTCTTATCTCTACACACAACTAAATAACCACACTCCCTCCGACACTGCAGCTAATGATGGACCACCCACAGCTGTTATGTCCACTCCCTCCCCTTCCGGTTGCTGCAACTGATGATTCTGTGGGGCGGAAGGGTGAATGTGACATAATGATGTCATACTACCCCTCTGTGCACTGCAACTAGTGATTCTATCTCAGTTGCAGTGAGCGGAGGGGAGCTTTACTAAAGTCCTGTTTCCATGGGTACCCATACCAAATTTTACAATACAGGTAATAGGATACCCATTTGGTAATTCAGTTCCCGGTACTCATTGACACCCCAAATACGACTAGTCTTGAAACATTTCTCTACCAGACTAAAGCGTACTCTATTTAGCATCTCATTAGTGCAATGTGTAAAAGCGCTCTTGATCTTGGCCTGCTGTGACTATAGCAGCTATATAAATTGGGCTTATTAACTAACTAACTAAATCTAACTAACTCTATTGATAATATTATTTTATATATAACTGTATCATTTGATGCCAGTTTTATATATTGGAATTAGCAAAGGTGTATATATTAAATTTGGCCAAGATGTGTGTTGGCTTTTGCTCTTAATAGTGTTTTAGCATGTTCAGTGATGGTGTCTGTGTGGAATTTTTGCCATCATGGTTTTATTTAGAAGATGAATTCTGTAAAGAAATTTGCTTTTTAATGATGTTTTGAAGATGCTTATATTATAGAGCTGTTGAATTTTTCTTATTTCTGATAACCTGAACTACTTGAATGTAGTTAATTTAGATTTCATTATTTATTTATATTTCTGTATTTATGATCAGATAAAGCAGAGTTGGTTCATATCAAAGTGATTTATATCCTTCGTCAGAGAGATTCAGTTATCAAGATATAGGTACTGTACTATTGACATAAATAAAGACTTTGGAATGCAAAATAAAATTTCATCTGTTGGTGGATGCATATTTCATTAGGGTGAATGATGTTGCTTTGTGTATACATAGTATGTCAGTGTTCATTAAGGAGGTTAACATCACTGTTGAGCCATGTTATTGTGCAAACTTACAAAAACTGTGGATGCCACAGTATAGAATAAATACCAGTAAATAGATGGGGATAAAATTCTGATGCACATGTATATAAACTTGTGGCTGTTTCTGTCATCAATGACATCTTAATTCTTTTAGGCGGTTATTGACAAGCCAGTTTTTGTCAACTCAACATCATAGCGTTAAATAATTCTGTCTCAAGAGTTACTGGGTAATTATGATAAGGCTTTAGTGTATAGTGTGTATCTGAGATAGATAGTGTGGCAAGTGACATCATCACCTTCTGGTGGCATAGCATTAATAATAATTACCGTATGTACTTTATGGTGCCAGTTCTAACACAGGTATCAATCGATAAAACTTCCTCTTCAAAAGACCCAGTCATTCCCAGTGGCGCTCCCACAGGGAGGGACCGTGCCCCCTATTGAGTGCCTGCCCCCAGTGGCCCCCTTTACTGTGACCCTATATTTAATACTACATACCTAACAACCAAATGGATGGCCCCCCATTATTAGAAGTTGCCACCCAACGCCCACTTGCCAAATCCTGGAGCCGCCAATGGTCATTCAGAGATCAATCAGAGTGAGAAATAGTGAGACAGACTAGGAGAAAAATCCAAGTGGAAGAGATGTGTTTTAAGCATAAACTTGAAAGCATTCAGTTCATTGTAAGATTTAACAGACTGAGAAGGGAGTTTCAAACAGTGATGCTAGCCTGAACTCAGCAGTTCTTGTTGAGTACACGTGTTTTGGATGATCTATACATGAATTTCAAGACTTTTGGGGCATTGATTTTGGTGATAGCAAATATGTGATTTATTTAATTGCCTGCGCACACCAGCACATTTTATAATTTTCACACCAAGTGAGAATGCTGGTGATAGGTACAATCTTGCCTATGAATAGCTGCTAGCAAGAGTGTTTTGCTTTTTTATAAATCATTGAATACTCAACATCAGGTTTTGTAAAGTTTTATAGGTATTTGTTTTTCAGGGTTTTGTATATGAATACTGATTGATGAATTCAGGTCTTTAATGCAGTGTTTTAAATTGTTATTTATATTGTCATCATCATCATTGAATCGCTTGGATATCGGAGGTCCACTGCCAATCTACCACTAGTGGAGTGTCTGCGCCTAGTGCATATTACATTTGTGCACTATAGGAGGGAAAAATCCTCTAATCTTCTGTATCCAAGAACGCCGCGTCTCCAAGGAGTCTTTCCAGTTAACGGGGAGGATGGCGTTACGTTCACGACATGCTATGGCACAGGCAAGGCACCGTGTGCTGGGTGTTAATGTCAGCCATGCAACGTGTCCAAATAATGCCATGTGGCGGCGAGAGATGGTGTAGAGATGCTAATCCCGTACATGATGAAACGATGTCATTTGATATATGGTCAAACCAGCAAACATGCAGAATCTGATGTTGACAGGCGCGGGTGGAAAGCCTGTAAATTGTTTTACGTGTCATATTCTAAGTGTACAAGTTTCTGAACCATAGAGTAGAATGGGAAGGACCGCGTCTGATAAAACGCAGCTTTGTGCAGAGATCGATGTGGCTTTGGCTCCATAAGCGTTGAGGGCGATCTCATAGCAGAAGCTGCTAAATATCGTGCCGGTTGATGTCAGACGTGCATCTACTGTCTGAGCTCTGAATTCTGCCCAAGTAGGTGAATTGGGTGACATTTCCATTCCTTCAATCGTGATGGGGTTGCTCAGTGTCTTGCAGAGCTCAAATTTTTGCAATTTGGTCTTTGGCTCATGATATGTGCAGACCTAGATGAGAGGCTTCTGTTTCAAGATGGTCAAGGGTTTCCACAAGATTTGTAGTGGATGTGTCTAAAACAGCAACATCGTCCAGACATTCTTACTAAATCTGATATGGACCTCTAAAAGATAAAACAGCCTCCTTATTTTATATAATGTTTTAAGTACTTTTTGTCCAATGTTGAAAATTTCAAAATGAACTGCTCTCTATTTTCAAAAACTTACTTGTATAATGAAACACGATTTTTGTGAGTTCACATAGTGCTTGATAGACAGATAATTCTTGTAGAAAGCACTAAAATAGAATACAAATGTACATTACTTTAAGTATCATTTGTCCTGTTATGTCTCAGAAACTGCACTGTAAAAAGCCAACTCAAATCTTGAAAACAACGAGGAAAGTAAATTTGTAGCTTGTAAGAGATTCATAAACTTTCCTTCAACTTTTCATCAGTATTGTATTGCTTTACAATTTTGTTTTATTGCACTTGTCATGTGCCTTGAGAATGACACCTTGGGATATTGGCATACACTCTGCTTTTGAATTATTGAGCTTTATGTTCAGTTTGCTTTGTTCATTTACAAGTTTGAGTCATTTCTTGAATTGTTATATACAAGATTTTTCCCAAATATGTCCAATTGTAGTTAATTTCAATAAAAAAGCCAATGCATTGTTTTTTCAACACTGGGTGGCTTGCAATAGTCATAGCTAATTATGGTTGTGAAAGATATTCATCATCAATCATATCACGTTGTAAGCAAAGCTGAATTATTGCAGTGATTTCAGAGGTCCCATACCAGTTCTGGTTCTTTTAATGTTTCATTTTGTTTGAATTGCAGTTACAAAATAGTATCAAATGAGATTATCAGAAGTCATTGCCCCAGTAATTCAATATTTAAAGCAATTGATCTTATTCTTTCAGCATAAATTATTTCAATGTATTTTTTATTGTATTGCTGTTAATTACCACTAAGGCCCGTCCATATGGTATGCGCACGAGGAGAGAGGTTGAGATTTAGGCAATTTTTGGAATGTCTGGAGGCGTCACAGTCCACGACTGAATTTATGCGTGCGCACAAATTCAAATTTATAAATAGATAGAAGCTTTGAACATGATGCTTTTCTCACAGTCAAAAAAAGGTCGACTATTGTTCCCACGATTATAGGGCTAATATTAAAAACCTTTAATATAATAGTAAATAAATGCTTTTGACTATGCCATGGCTAAATTAATTTTCACCATGTTAGAGGAGTTGTTTGCTAATTTGTATGTACGGTGTGCAACGGGGAGGTGGGTGAAAATGTGCATAAATGTAATATATGGATGGCCCCTAACTGTCTTACTGTTACATTAGTGTTCAGCTGCCTGCTATGATTTGATTATTTATCATCATCATGATGGAAGCTTTCTTACTGTAAAGAAATTCATATGCAAGCAACATATGATCTTGCCACAAATGTAACAATTGTTGCAATGACTTCCCAATCTGAATTGTTGTTCGACTTACAGCTGCCTGTACAATTGCAATCCCTAGACATCTATTATTTGTGACAGCCATTTAATGCCAGCCAAATAAAATTATGTTGAACTGTGTTGAAGCACTTGTAATGTCATGAAGTCGCGACAATATAATCATCGACATAAAAAGCTACAAATAGGTTGGAAAACAGTTCTGTTTATATATCGGAGAACTATAAATGCTAGTGCTATCAACTTTGGATTGTGTAAGAAAATGAAAGTCAACATCAAAGTTTAGCATCAACAGTTCTTTATCTGTTTTGCTTCACCAATTTGGCATTTTAAAAATTAATAAAACATGCTACTTATTATAATACATATGACCACAAGTAAATGGGTAACAGATAGTTAGCTTTTTCTAGTTTCATTCGACATCAGTAGATACAGCAGTCTGGGCTTATGTCAATCTAACATCAAGATGTTTATTCAGTTTATCCACTACCTATTATTTATTTTTATAATTTTTTTATCACGGCTTAAAAGTTTGAAAATTTATACCAATGTAAATGTTTTAGAGTCCATTATGGGCTAAAAACCTAAAACATGGCAATAGATAAGGAATATGATCAAAGGTAGGCATTTTATCTGATACTGCGCCCACATATGATAATAATAGAAATCAACATGTGCCTAAAGGTTGCCGAGTCTCAACAGCTCGCAAATCAGCTGAACTGCACTATACAGTGTGCAGTAACATGACCAGCCATTTGTAGGCAATTACCACGCTTTAATTTTCAACACAGTTACTTCAACCACAGTTTTTAGGCGCAAGACATCAGCCCCATTCAAATAATACTAAACAGTCTCTTGTCTCTGAGCTTGATCCAAGATTTTCATATAAATGTAGAGCTGCTTTATTGGTGATTTCAGTCTCTAGCACCACCTGAGATCCAGAAACAAAAATCACAATTAATATCTCTCACTAATCATTGAAATGATTGGTGATAACAAATGAAGAACTATACAGGAGAATTCAGCCCCAACAAAAAAAAAAGTAATGGAAAGAAGTAAAACAAAGGCTCAACTTTGGGACACATATGCAGAATGAAGAGGACAGAAGATCAAAGCTCTAATGTTTGGAATAATGGAGGTGCCAATAATGGGAGACCACACAAAGAATGGTGTGATGATATTGAAGAATGGTGTGGAAGCAGTTTACAGGATCTTAGTCACAGAGCAGCGGACAGAAAAGAATGGCAGAAAAAACTGTGGAGATGGCATTATACACCAGCGGGCGATGAGCCACGGTTAATGATGATGATGATGATGATGACTAATCATTGGAAGTCCCATTGTCCATTGCACAAACATTTGGCAAAACTTGAATATGGATTATTTTATCCTCAATTGCCAACAAATTCTGAAAAAAGTTCAGTTCATTGTAATACAATGGACAAGGTTACAATTATGTAGCACCCTTCTATAGAATACTCATAGACAAGGCAGTCAATAACAAGGCAATAATTTACATCCACTAACCAGCAGTCACCATCACCACTAATAAAAACACAGCCACTAGCGTTCATTTTGTATCATGCCATCATCATTATGACCATCATCACTGCCGCTATATGAACATGCGCCATATGAACATGCTAATGGCGATGCCACTTTCAACTGAGAAGAATCTGATCAGTCGGCGCTATCTACCTGTATCGGTGTCGTTCACTTGGTTCGGAGGCCTTAGTGCTGCGCGAGGATTGATTACTGCAATAGTGTGTTGTGGGTCTCGGTCAATAAACTGGATCGCCTGCAGTCTATTCTTAATCAGTCAGCGAGGATCGTGTTGGATATGCGTTGGTGCGACACGTAACTCCACTTCTCGGATGCGTCTTCATGGCCGAGTCCCTGAAAATGATTGTGTTCAGAGATGCTGGCTTCGTAGAGTGCTGCATGGCCCGTACTGTCGGGTATCTCGCCTCTCTTGTAAAGACACCGCCCAGTGCAGTGATAGGAGATCGTCACTCCGTTAAATCGTGAGGTCAAACTTCAGGTTCCTCCTCTCCCTCCAAGACTGCCAAGTTTGGAGAGAGATCATTACTGCCGCAGTAACCCTATCTTGTGGACTCTCTCTTCCTGATCACGTCACCGGCTGATACTCGAACACTTCATCAAGAGCTTAAGCATCTGTTTGGGTTGGGGTATAGTTGAGATGTTAAAGCGCTTTTGTTGTGGGCCTCAGCCTTGTTACAGCGCTATAGAAATGCGTCCAGAATGAATGAATGAATAATGATGATGCTATATCAAATTTTGAATAGAAACAGCAAAATAATAAATACTAGTCACCTCGTCACATCCATTGGCAACCATTCCCTTGATTGCTCTGATCACAGATGAGAACCTAATTCAAAATTCATCAAAATAACTAATTCCATAACACATTTAATAAAAAAGTAAAAATTTCTGGACAACAGTTCCTGGTTTTAGCAGTCAATAAATGTCACATATATTGGATATGCATACAATGAGTAATTTACGCTGCACTGTCAAACATTTTATTGAAAAACCACTGGATAATAGCGCCAAAGATCCAAAAATTTTGTAACAATTGTAGGAACACTGCATAATTATTATCAATTTATTTAACGTGGCAATGTATAATCATCATGATTTCTACATTGGTAGGCAAGGAATAAGATTAGAGTTTGGGTCAAGGTTCCACTAGGGTTCTCTGCACTCTGGCACAATTTTAGATCAGAATACCATTGCACAAGTGCAAGTAAAGATCTTCAGGTAATCTGATCATAATTCATCACAAATAAATCTTTATTTATGCATAAGAAATGAATAATATTACATGCATGTCATATACTGTGACAGCAACAAAGTTCAAGCAGCTTAAATGTTAATGTACAATTTACTACATTTAATAAAACCTTCTTTCATATTTAGATCACAAATATTACAATTAAAATTCTATTATTTATATAAATTGCCACATATCACAGCTGTGCTGGTATGCAAACTAGAATACCAAAATCTGGTTCTGTGATACAAGAATGTTGTGTATAATTTTAAAATGCAAGTCACTTATGTGTATAAATTTATTTTCTTTAACAACATTTAGAAATTTCCAATGTAACAAAAGAATAAATCTGTCAACAAAATGAACATCTGTAAGTTTTTAACATCAGTTTTGTGATATTCCTCTTACAAATAATTCTAGCTATATAGTTGTTAAGGAAGGAATAAAAGTGAGGATCAAATGGCAGTAAAGGTAAAGGCAGTTCCATACTCAAGCGAGCATAGGGTCAGCACTGATCTTCAGTTACTAGGCAAAGCAGCGACACAGGTGACTTATGCCATTAATCTTAGGTTGTAGTTAGGTTATGTAGGTTGCCACTGCTTTCTCTGAATCCATGTTTTACCTTCACAGCTTAACGCTGCTACCAATCTATCAAAGCTTAAGTGATGGTTGAAGCAGTTAACCGCCCAACTGGCATTAACTTGCACAATTTTGCAGTTACACTGCCAGAATATGCCTTGATGAAAGAAATTGGCATACCATGGAAAACAACAGCAGTGCTAAAGTGATGTTCATAAAATTGTCAAGAAATGTAAGAATATGCAAAAAGTTTTCTATAAAAACCAAAACTCATTTAAGTACATACCAATACCACGCTTACGGTAATCTTGAGCTACAGCTAGCATTGCAATGTATCTCGTTTGATGACCTTCTTGTGAGTGTCAAGCACATACAATTGCACCAACACATTTACTTTCATGTAAAGCCTACAATAAAACAAAATTAAGCAAATTTTCATTTACAAAAATCTTGGCTTTTTCATCAAATCTATTAACCACTTTATATCACAACCCCAATATATGCTCGCCTGAAGTACACCAGATGCCATTGTTAAATCTGATTAAGAAGAGTTTGAAATTAAATGCCACTTTGAATAATCATTTAGAGTAAAATTAAAAATTTACTTATTTAATGTTGAGCATGTTCACATATATCGATGATAATGATAACTGTACACCACTACAGCACCAGCTCTAATATAAAGAAGCATCAATCTATGATGCTCCAAATCCATTAAAACAGGTTATATTAATGCTAGAAATGTCAGTCAGAGAAAAACAGTAAGGCAGACAACAAATGAAAAAGTCAAGAGAAAGATCGATGAGTTTAGTAAATATACTTTTAAACGTAAATGTACTTTTTTTTTAGCAAATGTTCATTAATCTAAGTCCCATCTGATAGTAAGTACCATGAGACATTCTGCCAACAGTAATTATATATATATATATATATATATATATATATATATATATACACATCAGTTCAAAGACTGGAGAAAATACTAACTAAAAAGCATAGGTTTGGCCAATTGTGGATGAAGTATCGGTATGTGTAGATGGAATATGGCTCAGATAAATCTTTTGTGATCAATGACATGATATCAGGCATTTGCTTTTCTGAGTCATACTTCACATACTCAATTCCATTGCTACATTCACCACTCGATCCTCTCAAAGCCACAGGGTTCCTCGCCCACAGTTTGTAATTTTTCATCACCCAGAGCATCCAAAGGCACTTCTGGCAAGTCATTTGAAATCTGTGTAGTGGCAAACAACTCAGTCACGGCTTTCGTGTCATCATTCTCTTCACTGTAGTTGCCAATTTTTTCTGTAGATGTGCACTGCATCCTATCACCTGCACAAGCGCTCTCCAGGGTAAGTATTTTTCTTGAGCTGTTCAGGCAGTCTGTGCAGGCCGACTCTGAGACTTTCTCAGGCAACTTGATGACGTCATGACTGAAACAATTGTTGCCCGACTCGGCCGAATTATTGATGCTAGGTTCAGATGTTGGAAGGAAAGGTTTCTCGTCGCCGTTGGAGGCCGACAAGTAGATAGTTTCGTCGTGGCGATGAACGCAGCCATTCAGCACAGCAGCGCTCTCGGTTGCCTGACTTTCGCTTTTAACGTGAGCCGGGTCGGTGACTGAATCGGAATTCATGGTCAGCGGGTCGTTTCCGTTCTGTTCTGACACTCTGTCCGATTCGTTTCGAAGTAGATCGGGTCGACAAGGCTGTGAAACGGTCTCATTTGAGGTCAAGTCTTCGATGTCATTGGCCATAATGCTCACCACGCAACCTCACATCAACTGGTAGCCCATGACCAGAGGAAATGATCGTTCTACACTCAATTCCGACCAAACAAAACACGAAGATTAAGCCTTCGAACTCTCGGGAAATTCGGCGCCGACGAAATTATTCGACGACGAAAACGGCGCTAGATAAAATATTAAAAAACCTCGACCCACTCAGCAACTAACAACAGCACAACGTACGCCATCTCGTTCGTCGCTAACAGCCAACGGTTACGACGTCGCACAATACCAACGCCCAAATTTCGCCTTCAAACGCCTTTGCGTTTTCCAGCAGAGCGTGTGAGCGCATTGGTGAATTTGGTTCAACCCGAGTGCGATCCTTTTCAAAATTACCGTTTAGTACGAGAGTAAGCAAAATCTCGTGGATTTATATAGCACTTTTAAAAGTAATACAGCGGTAGCTGCTTATTCTTAAGCGCTTAGCCCTTCCTAAAATTGCTATGGGGAAGGTGAATGATAATTATTAGTGCTGTTACGGTTTCACCTCGAGCAGTCTCGGTCGGTTTCGGTTCGGTTTGGACCGAAAAACCGCGGTTTCGGTTCGGTTCGGTTTTTTAACCCTAGGTTAGGGTTAGGGTTAACCCTAACTCTAACCCTAGGGTTAGCAATAGGTTAACCCTAACCCTATGACCTCTTTTTGCTTTCAGGGATTTTGGAGAGGAAAATGATACAATTATGACCTCTTTTTGCTTGTCAGGGTTTTTCGAGAGGAAAAAATACAAGAATGACCTTTTTGAGGACTTTAATAAGAAATAAAAAATAAAATGACGTTACGCGATTTTTGAAAATGGGGGGTCGGCCCGTTGTGACGTCATATTTAGGGGTCCGATGTTGCGTGACGTTGCGTGACGTGGGGTAAAAGTGACAAATTCGCGTGACTTCATTTATGGACGGCCCCTTTAATTAAGCCACCTTCTCTTTTCAGTTGATGCAATTGCCAATAGGCCTAATTTTAAACTCGTCATTGATTTAAAGTGGCTTAGAAGGCATTACTGCACGTGTGAAAGCCACTATAGGGGCACTAACAGGGTTTGAACCCGCTCCGTTAGCCTCAGGGACATTTCTAGGATTGTGGATTTGGGGGTGGGGGTGTCTACCTCAATTTTGAAGGTGTCCGGAGCTAATTGGCATTCCACACTAAACTGGCACTGCGCGACACTACTAATGCAGCCATTTTAAAATTGTTTTTTACTGATTTCAATAATGACGTCAGACTCTGACTCATCATAGAAATATAGACATGCCACAAGAACAACACTCGTTATTTTAGCGTTTAAAAAGCTGTGCATTGATTGAACTGCATTCAAAATGCATTAAATGCATTTAATGCATTGAAAAAAGAGATCATAGGGTTAGTGTTAACCTAACCTAAACCTAGGTTTTAAACCTAGGTTAGGGTTAGCGTTAACCCTAACCTAGGGTTAAAACGGAAGAAAACCGTCCAATTTGCATGGTCAAAACCGCGGTTTCGGTTCGGTTCGGTTTTGACCGAAAAACCGCGCTTTCGGTTCGGTTCGGTTAACCGTAACAGCACTAATAATTATAATTATTGATCAGCCAGGCAATGGTCAATATATACTTAGGCAGTGGGGCTAGGTTGTTGTTGCCAGAGATATTTTTGCATCCCCTAACACTCCCCAATTTAGCCCATTGATTCCCGACTTTTTATTTTAAGTCTGACATACGGGCATTCTACTTTTCCGGAAAAGTTACAACCCTAGCTATAGCCAAAAGTGGGGTCGTTCATGCCGGGTCATTTAATCAAAAGGGCCAGTGGGTGGGACGTTACAGCTATGGAGGAAATGATTTTTTTAAAATGATTTCAGTTTGGAAAGAAAAACACGAGATGTTGCAAGAAGGAGAGAAAATTGTGTCTCAGAGTTTATTTGGCTTTGATATAGACAGCAGAGGGATATTGGAATTGAGTTCCAAAGTTCTGGTGCAGCGTATGAAAAAGTATGATTGCAAATTTTGAGAGATGATTGATTCAGAGGTCAAAGGAGAGTTACATGAGAAGATCTAGTAGATCGAGGATGTTGTGGAATTATCAGATTTCGTAGGTAGACTGGTTTTGATGTATGAAGTAAGTTATAAGTCATCTATATTATTTTATATTCAATGCATTCTGTTATTTTGAGCCAGTGTAGAGTTTTGAGTAATGATGTAATGTGGCAGAATTTAGGTGATTTAGTCACTGCACGGGCTAAAGCATTTTGAATCGATTGGAGTTTACATATGGAAGCCTTTGAAGTGAACGTCATGTGTTAACTTAATATAACAAGGTTTAAAGTGGTTCAGGAGAACCACTGTGTGAGAACCACTATCTCATATTAGATACGTTCAGTAATTTTGAGCAAATATGGGTGAGCCAATATGGGTGAAATATGATAGAACGTTGGTGATTTAGTAATACTGGTTAATAAACTCCTCTCTTGTCTTGAACACGGCCTACTTAAACTCCGTTCTGCAATGGTGCAAATATCTTCTGTGTCATTAATAAATCATTAATTAATAATTCATATAAAAATATGTATTTCAATATATAACAAAAACTTATAATATCCAGTCTCATTTTTGGCCTAAGTAATAATACAATCAAAGTCAAATCAACTCCTTATTTTGAAAAACTGCTGCATCATTGGGTCATTAACGCTCTTTCCATTGATTCCAGCATAAAGTTTCATCAGAATTCAGTTTTGAACTTGCGTTGCAATATTTCCACATATTTCTCTACAGATGCTGCAAATAAAATTACAGATTATTGCCATACATAAATAATAATAATATATATTAATTAATTAAACAAATATATATATTAATTAAATATATATAACATATCATTACATATGTAAAATATGAATATAATATTATATATATATACACTGTACACACATATATACACAACGGATAATCATCTCTTACCTTACCTGTAACCAAATCTAAATGACAACTCTAACTCCAACCCCAAATCTAACTCAGAACAGAAAACCTAAACATTGTCTGAACAGTAATGTACTAATGATGAACTGCTGCCATTACTGATCTGCTTCTGGAATTATTATATAAAATATTGCAGTTCACCATTTAGTGTTACTGTTACTAGGGGCCGTCCATAATGACGTCATGCGACTTTGGCAGGTTTTTTACCCCTCCCCTCGTCACACGTCGTCACAAAAAGTCAGACCCCCTCAAATATGACTTCACAATGCATTAACCCCACCCCCGTCATCTTGTCGTCTTTCCAATGTCAAAATTTGTTTTATTTGAAAATATTCATTATAATTATTATAGTTGAAACAATATTCAGAAACTTTTTCAGATTCTTTTTTAAAATGAAGTATAATAATTATAAGTGTAAAATATGTTCAATTTTGCGGCAGCATAGCATTGCGTTATTAATCCAAAATATTTAGTATTATTGACGTCACAGTTCTGGAACCCCTTCCCCTAAGTGCGTGACATCATTTATGGATGGCCCTAGACACTGTAATTGTATTTCTATGCAACAGCTCTCAGTCATAAGCCTGGGATAAGAAACTTATTACAAATGCAACTAAAACAAAAGCAAGACAATCAAAATTCAAAAGTCATGTTTCTATCAAGTTATCTGTGACAAGAATGCCTACCCACACCCAGAACCTTGCCAAGAGTGATCATGTTAGGCAGCAACCTGGAATCATCGTACTTTTCTACCTTGAAAAGTAACCTCACTATTTCACCACAGACATATGCATCATCAAACGTGGGTTTTTCAGATATAGGAAGTTTGGAGTAGACGTCCACTGCTCCAAGAGGATCTTTTTAGCAAGAATTTCTGCAATTTCTACATATGCAGAATGTTCCTGAAAAGCAGTTAAAACCAAAAGTTAAAATACATTGCCATAGACAGATCTTCGTGCCAGTTCAATTCATCAGTAATTCTTTACGAAGATTGAGGTGGAAAAATTATTTCCCAGATCAAATCTCCTCCACTCATCTCCTCTTTATTTACTTCTCATTTTCCATTTTTAAATCCAGCAACTGTAAGTCTAAGGCTCAGTCCATTCTTCCCACGCAAAATCTTGCACAGCCACATGAAAATACATTGGTTTTAAGTGATTTGTCACCAAGATATAAAAAGCTGGAATTGTTGGCTAGCTGATATGACTGGATTAGACACTAAACATAACTGACAGAGAAGAATATTACTCTTTGAGACCACTTTCTTGTAAGCTTTCAGGTCATTCCTCCACATGATATCTTGCACAATGAATAATTAAAATGCATTATAATAATAATAATATAATAATATAACAAGGTTTAAAGTGGTTCAGCAGGGACTGCCCTGTGTGAGAACCACTGTCTTGATTGATTTCATGATTTTGTCTCTTCATTATAAAAAGCAGCAATTATTGGTTAGTTGATCCAACTGCATTAGATTTTAGATTAGGGTTCATAATCGATGGGGGAAGAAATAGTTCTTCTCATGACCATCTTCTTACAGGTCTTCGGAGCTAAAGGCTTGGAGGAGAACATTGAATCCTGGTGCAGTTTCATATCTTCTGTTACTGCACAGCCTTGTATCTCATAAGCAGAATGCATGCAAAATCCAGTGGCATATGATGTAGTGAACTGAATAATTTATTAATCACCTCTACAGCCATGGTACAATGTCGTTGACAGAAAATGTACACGGATAAACCATAAGCTGTATTACAACATCTAGAAATAGAGGAGATCACATTATCGCTAATGATGAAAAGTAAGGGTAGTTTATTGCTGTGATAAAATGCTGTAAGCACTAGACTGACGACAATCTAATGAACAGAAACTCATTCCAATACCTGTGGGGCCATTGCAATGGCTTCCAAGTAATACTTCTTTGTCTCTGCCAGATCCTTGGCTTCCGTGCCAGAACTCTACCGAGACCCAACCTTGGATGAAAACTTGGCTGATTCACAGCAACTACAATGCCCTCACC
>CM030832.1:8232700-8265200 GCA_018105865.1 Metaphire vulgaris
GGTCTTATTACAAAAAGTGTCCGAGACAGATATCCTTCAATATAAGATATATATATATATATATATATATATATATATATATATATATATATAGAGAGAGAGAGAGAGAGAGAGAGAGAGAGAGAGAGAGAGAGAGAAAGAGAGAGAGAGAGAAAGAGAGAGCAAAATTTAAAATTAGTCTGAACAACAATGGCGGTGATCATTGAAGCCCATAGATATACTATTTAAACGCACCTATCTATGCGGAGATCGCCGAGAAGGCCCGCGATCATCCATAACAAATTAACAAAATCATCAGTCATGCCACATTTGTAAACAGAAATTTGAAAAATGATACGGGCAATAGATATAGTTCTAAATTTTCTAGTTAATAATTTAATTTAGCAAAAACCAGTCTTGGATTTTCCGGGCGCTTCTCCGCCTCGCTCCCGCACAAAAAAGCCCTGATCTAGTGTTTGATTTGTCAGGGCGTTGGGGTGGGGTGGAGGAATTAAACCTTCTTGACCACTGTTTGAAGACAACCACATTAGGGATAAAAATTCGGCTCTTGGTCATCGACGCCATCCAAAGACAGGCTGATGGTAGAAAATTATGGTCTGAAAGTTACTTTTTACTTTTAAATATGTTAAACAGCGATTGTGTCACAATCAGTGCTTAAAACCTAACCTTTTGTTGCAGGCATTGGTGCAGAAACAACATTTGCTTTCCCAGTAGTTGGCTTTCCCTGCTCACAAAGCTTTGCATCTTGTCCACCTGATGAGTTTGCACAAGCTCCTAAATTTCTTCCAACTTCGTTGACTCGCTCAGGCCACCATTTCTGGCCTTAATTTAAAAAAATATTATCAATAATCATAGGATTAAATCCAGATTTCTATAAACGTCTTAGAAAAGTCATAAAGGCTTTTGAAACAGACTAATAACCAAAGTCATAGCATCGTGCAGTCTTTCCAAATTAGATTATACACTTGGGAGTCCTCAATCTTTATACAGAGACAAAATCCATCAAATATACTCAGTTCAACATGAAAAAGTAACTGTCGATTTGTTTTAATGGATGCACATCATTTATAAGTGAAACACTTCACAAAATATTTTGTCAAACTTTTGCTTCCTGAAAAGTTTTTGGTGATTGTGATAGGCGTCTGGTGGGTGTACCAAATTATAATATGAAAATATAAACCTGAAAACATTGAATATTTTGCAAAAAATGGTACGTGATGGGCAAATTCTGAATTGATATTTGTGATCAGCATGCTAAAATCTATATGAAACAGCCAACAGGGTTATGGATGTAAAAATTGTGTTGTGCAGTGAAACCTGTTAACCCTGTCCATTAGCATCCTTATATGGTATCTAGGTTCTGAGCACCGGTTACTAAAATATCACACACAGGGATATTTTTACACACACCCCTAACACCCCCAATCTGAGACCAACATCTCCCCAATCGAAGGATATTTTGACACCCCCAACACCCCCAAATTTGAGACCGACACCCCTCAACACCCCAATCTGAGCTAGGGATGACCTTTTTCAGAGTTTTTGGATACTTGATAAGTTTTTTTGTTTTTGTTTTTGGCTTGTCAGACTTTTGGAGCTTGATAAGGTTTTTGCTTGTTAGACTTTTTCCAAATTCCGACACCCCAAATTTTCCCAACACCCCCAAATTCACAATCCTAGAAATAACCTGATCACACAGAACTGCAAGATAACAAACAAAATACATGATTATCAATAAATTAGTCACCAGATCATAACAAATTGATACTAATAAAATCAGAACTCACGTACTATTCAACTAACTATTCACGATTACCTGTAATTTCTGGAATGGGTTCGCCAACATTTGGCTTACCCTCGAAAGCAATGCTTGCAAGAAATGAATTTTTTGAGTCATTTAGAAGCTCTTTTGCAGTGGCAGCATCAGGCTTAAAGTCGTAGAGTGCCAGTTGGGCATTTCCCAAAAGATACAGGGCACGACTGCTGCATGGTTGAATCAGAACAAGCTTCTGATCTGTCTGAAAGGTTAAGCATTTTATTCATAGCGTATGTCAACTCCTTACAGTGTCACTAGTGTCACTAGATGCTCATCAGTATCCAGTACATAATTAACAATTACCGTGTCTGTGAATTCCTGGAATTCTTTTATCACATAAAATGCACACGATAACGGTTATTGTCATTCAATTTCTAGCTCTTAAAATGATTAAATAAATATAATCATAAACCTACGATTGTCATACAGTGAAATCAGTTTACCTTGCTACTCAAAACAGCCGAATCTTAAAGCCAACCTATATGAGTACAGTCAACATTCATTAAGCTCATATCGAAAATCTTGCCAGCAGACATAAGGAAAATTCAAATATGCTGGCATTAATATTATAGATATTAATTCATCAAGAATTTGCAGAAAAAGTTCTTGAAGTAGCCAAGAAGATGTTCTAGAATCTAGATAAACTACCTTAAACTGTAATTGAAGGATTTCTTCAGAACGAGGAACACTTGAATGTTTAATAATGGCAGAAAATCGTTCACAGCGGGAACTAATCAACGATAGGCCAACTTTGGCGTCATCTGCAAAATTCTGCAGCAGCAATGAATGTGCATCTATCAGCACTCTCTCAAGCTTCTGATAGGTCATGCCACGAGCGACGAGAGTCAGAGAAAATGCAGCCATCAGAGCAACGCTAAATACATGTTAGATGGATCACACAACAAAAGAAATGCTTCACAATAAAAAGCAGACGGCACGAACTGCTATATATAAAATGAAACAAAGTCAAAATAATACAACCCAAGTGAATAAAATACTCCATTGCTACGCCATCCCAATACAGTACATACTTCCATTATCAGTATCCTTCTCATAATCTGAATGCTTTAATGAAATTAATTTTAACATTTTTTCTACATTTCTGATTTTAACATAATCCAGTCATAGTTACTCAAAGTATTATTGAAATATCACCAAAACTTATTGACTTATTGTCAAACTTTGAGGAAATTACGATGCACGTCCTTATTAGCTTCACTTTGTTGGACATTTTTGCACACTCGCTTACTTACTCAATATGATGTATAATTCAACGATGGCACAATTTCATGGAATGTTTTACCATCTAAAACACTTGGGAACACCGGAGCTATTGACTTAGCAATTTCAGTGTTTCATGGCATCAGAGGAACTAGGGCAGTTGTCCTAGCTCTACTCACCACTGTGCCGCCAGTTGCATGCTATAAATACACGATTGTCTCTTTTATCAATTCAGTTAAAGACTACGATAAAAGCAGATATGCAGCATTCGAACTGCCATAAAATTGAGAAAATGTCATCTATTTTTTAAAGGGCATGTACTTTGAGAAAGCCAGGTATTACTTATGCCAAATGTCAGTAGCAGAGATACATTCTTTGATTCCAGCAGGTTTCACAAGATGTCCAAGCTGAATCAATCCTTGCAAGAGAAGCACATTGGTAGAACGCAAAAGATTTTCAGCGTGCAATTTACTGCTTCTGTTCGAGTGATACAGTAGAAAATTCATCATGTTATAAAATAAACAAATAAACACTAAACAAGTGAGTTTGAAAGCACAGATGTCTTTTAAGATGAACGAGACAACATCAGACTAGCTAATGAACATAACTCAGTGTCCAAGTTATATAACAATTTGTTTAAAAAGTTGACCTACAGTAGGCAAGAAGTCAATTTATTACTGAGTCTACGTTTCAACAAGAACTTAATGAAGAATCTTAAACAATCTACAGTAAAACTTTGTTATAATGGACTCAGATATAACATATCCTATCCTCGGTTACAACATACCACAATGTACAGTTCCACATGCTGTGCTAACATATTGAACGGTATTGGATATAACGTATCTCGGATATAACATACACAATTTTACAGACCTGCCAAGTACGTTATAATTTCTAATGAAGTTCTACTGTATTAGGAAAAAAGAAACAGAAACTAATTAGAGCATCTGAATGTAAAAGAGAATGTTCAAGACGTCATTACAGTAATTCACTTATATGAGAGTTACAAACAGCAGGCAAGAAAGTAGCAGACAGTAGGACAGACCATTCATGTGCAGATATCAAAAGGGTTTGTGAGAAAACCAGATAATAATCATTTTACTCTCAACAATGGTCGATGAATTAAAAACCATTCAGACAATGCTTTGAAAATACATGAACATGACTTCCTTCAGTAACTATTAAAGAATACAATAAATAACAATGGAAAATCAAGAAGGCTGAAATGAGGATAAAAAAAGTAAACATTATTAATTCCGAAATCTAAGAGGATAAGGATGTCATCATAAATATTTGATTAGACAGTGATGATCATGATAGATAATAATAATAATAATAATAATAATAATAATAATAATAATAATAATAATAATAATAATAATAATAACCCTCCAGAGATTTAATGCTGTCGCCTTCCATGGAACTTTCACATAATAATAATATTCGATTTTGAGAACTTCATAATAATAATAATAATAATAATAATAATAATAATAATAAATGTGAAAGAATTTTTTAAATGTAATAATAATAATAATAATAATAATAATAATAATAATAATAATAATTCAACCACCTCAAAACTTCGGGTTTCAGAGCTTCTTCGACTTCTTTTGAAAGCAGCATTTGCAAACCTTGATGAAGAAATGCAAGAGCATCATGGGAACGCTTGCCAGGACCATCCTTCTTCAGCACCAAAGCCACACCAAGATAGAACCTGAGGAGCAAGCATATTATGCTGCAACCCATGACCCACAACATTCAAATAATCCTTGGCTCTGATGAATTCCAGCGGCAAAATTGTAAATTTCAGTGCTTTGCTTAGCTTTAAATTCTGCATAATGTAGAATATTATGGTATTCACATACATTCAAGACACAATAGTGTAGAGATGTGAATCTTCACGAATCATTTCTAAAATGTGTCTGAGCCCAACCCAATTCATTGTACCCGGTATAGCAAACACATTGTTCACACCTTGGAGTCTGTGTTGAAGGCAACAGTGATCCATTGCACTCACCTCATCCTCTAGTGACATAAAGCCAGACTTGCATTTGTGCAAAAACCTCAATTTACATCACCACATTCATTACCCACATCATTATCATCATCATCATCATCATCATCATCATCATCATCATCATCATCATCATCATCATCATCATCATCATCATCATCATAGACCACTGCAGCTTCACTGAAAACAAATTTCTGTTCCCCTGAAAGAACATTAAAACCAGCCTTCGAATGGATATGTTAACCCCTACTGATTGTCCTCAAGAAAATCTCCATTTTTTGCAATAATTTATTGACGAATTTGATACAGAAAGAAATTTCTACCTTGCTAGATCCTCTTTCTCATTCCACCCAATGGCTGCTTCTAGTCGTGGTATAGCTTTTTCATAGTCTCCAAGAGTCATCAACAAACGACCAACGTGAAAGTGATGAATAGATTTTGTATGATCGAGTATCAAGGCATCACAGTATTTGAGGTATGCCTTATTGATAAGTGAGGTCTCATCTAATTTTTGCATGCCACTTCCAAGAGCCTAGCAATACAGTTAGGCACAAAAACTAAGTGAACTGCAGCAGGTTACTTACTGAATAGCAGAAATCCTATTAGCATGCACAAATCAAAGGTACAGGAATATAGAAAATATTTATATATTAAAATTTAAAAATTCAAGATTTAATGGGTCTAAGCAAATGGTATACTTAGCTCACTGGCAGGATGGCGTTGCAGGTGAAAGTGGACAACATCAACCGATGAAGCGATTGGATGGATGGTCCAGGGTGGAATGGAAAAATATACGAAAATGGTTACGAAAAGGGTCAGAGTACAGTAAGTTGGAAATGAGTGACCTGATGCTGATGTTATCCATTCTGACTGAAATGGTTACCCAACTCTAGTCCTAGTCAATGATGAGCCTACATTTGTGAGACTTGGAAGTTTTATTTTGGGCTCATCTACTACACAGATACTAACTGACCTGGTTACATCAGTGGTTTTCACACAGGCTTACTTAGCCTCCTAAACCACTTAAAATCACATTATTATTATTATTGTTATTATTATTATTATTATTATTATTATTATTATTATTATTATTATTATTATAACAATGCAGATCCCAGTTTTTAACATATAAAATATAATTCTTGAAATTTTCTTAAATACAACATCATTGCATCTCCATATCATGTCCTACATGCATTTCAATATCTCCAGAAGTGCAGAAATTCACATAAATCATAAATCACAAAATTTCTAAAAATTGCTGATTTTTTCTATTTGCTTTACAGTTAAATGTTGTGCGCAAAAAATGTTGACCTTTGAATATGATTCTAAGACTGATCATACATGTTAAAATTAAAGTGCAAATATTGCTGCTCATTACTAGTGGTACTTAGACAATTTTGGTGATTCTGTAGCACCTTGGCTCTACTTCTGTTGCATTTCAATGTCAAAATTAATGAAAAAGGTGGATAAATGCAATTAAGATGACAACAGCTGGTACATAGTTTAATAACTTACTTGGGCTCCCTCCTTTGACTTCCACGCATACAAAGCCTGAACATGATCTGCCTTGGAGCTTTGTCCTTTCTCGATGAGGCTGTGGTACTCCTTGTCAATGGCTTTCAACTGAGCAGCCAAACTGCTGTCCTGGCTAACTCCATGCATTCTACAAATTGCAGCACACTCCTCAGCTTTTGAGCTCTCCTGTGCCTCTACATCAGTACCTGGCTCTCCTCCACTTGCCTGATTGAACATCATAAGCACAAGTTAAATAATAATAATAATAATAAACTATAATAAATATTAATAAATAAATAAACCGGAACCGGCCTCGGCGCCTGCACCAGTCAATTTGATAATAATAATAATAATAATAATAATAATAATAATAATAATAAACACTCAAATTCAATCATATCAAAATCATTGAACTGACAACAATTTTTTAATCTAAATTTATCAGTTTCTAAAGTGTTAAGCCTTATACAATAATATTTCTATGAAGATGTTATTAATAGAAAATGCATAACAATCACTTTTATATTACCAATATCCACATATACTGTAATTAATCGCTGCTGGGGTTTACAAAAGGAAGCCGTGAGAATATCTGAAGTTCACTGTACTTGCCTTTAGTTTTCTAATCCCAAAAACATCTTCCAAAACAAATATTTCTTCAAGAACCATTCCCAACTTCAGATGAAACTCAGGATTTTTGCCTTTATTCTTGATTGCAGAAGCAAAGCAGGAAGACAATTGCTCCAAATAGTCAACTGGGCTCTGTCCATCGGCATAAATTTTGTGGGTCTCTCCTGCAGGAGGAAGACTGCCAAAGTATTTTTCCAGAAGGATATCAGATTGTTTTTCCAAGTCTTTGTCTAAATGCTGTTCTAGTTGCTTCTCCCATGTACGTACCTTATGAATGAAGAAAAATATCACATCCAAGAAAACAGGAAAATGTCTCAAAATATGTGCCACACTAGAAAAAACTAACCCTGAATTCAATCTTTGAATTGAATTGAAATTTCAATCGTATTAAATTTCTAACTAAAATATTGAATGCCTTAAGGTTGCAATAACACTACACCATGCATTACATCTTTATCAACAGAGGAAGTAGAAAAATCTGAAATGTGCCCAGAAGTTCTAAGAATTAAATTACATCTTAAAATATGATCATGAAATACATACTTCAACTGAATGCGACAGTGGGCAATTCTTATCAAACGTAGAACTTTTTGCCTACAATTACAAAATCAATTGAAAACTTCAAATTTGATTTTTAAGAAATAACTAGTAATTATGTTCACAATTCTTCCTCAAAAATCCTTATGCTGATAAAACTATTATTATGAATTTATATTTCAAACACAGGAAAATTGTGAGATCTATCTAGTATATGATACTGATGATAACAAATTACTAGCAACTAGAAAACTGATGATTTCAAGGACAAAGAAAGCTTACACTTGAAATTTTGAATATAGTTATGAAAATGGCAAATATAATAATACAATCAAGTGATTCTTTGTTGTAAGGTTGTTCTGCCATTAAAGTGCCTTCTTCCCTTAAAATTTATCATTTATAAACAAATCAGTGTTTAGGATAGCAACAATTGTCAAGTAAGCATACACCATGCAATTCGTGAAATCTGAAGAAGTAGCATGTTCAAAATGAGTCTGTTAAAATAAAAAAGATTGACAGACCATCATTCTTGTCTTATTAGAAATGCGCTTTAGAAGTTAATGGAAATGCATAGGTTGTTCTCTAACAATACTGTATGTATAAGCGCTCTGCCCTGCCTTACAAGATAAACTTTAGACCTGGATTTTAGATGGCTGAATCAAATTTTGAATGTGTCTTCCAACATCAGCATACTTTATCATATCACTGTATCCTGAAAATAAAAAGGTTTCAAAAACGCAGCCTAACGTGATTGCCATCAGAATGATTAAAACTTCTACACAAAATTACAAATAGATTTTAAAGCAATCTCAGTCCATCTGAAACAGAATTTCAACTGCTGGGAATGCCAGCATAACTTCAAAATTCAATTCTCTGTTTTCATTCTCTTTTGAAAATCTGACATTCAAATATCTGAATCTGCAAGAAATCTTGGAGTACCCGTAATTTGACAAGCACATCAATACTGTAAGGGTCAATCTATATGGTACTGGATTTATGAGATTCTGCATATGGATGCGTATGGGGAGGGGTCTCAACTAAATGCGTACATATGCACAAATTCATATATAGCCTACATAAGAACAGGCATCATCCCCAAGCATACCAACACTGAGCAGACTCGTAGACACTCAACCAGGTATACCGTATTTGGATGCACTAACTCTGCAGATGCTGCACCACTCTTGGTAAAAGTGTCTTTTCCGTGACTATAGAATTCACTTCCAGCATTGGTCTACTCCGCTGAGTCTCTTACGAAATTTAGATCCAGACTCGAAATGTACCTGCTCTCTACTACCTGTCTGCACCATAACCAGGAGTGGAAAATCATACTGACTTACTACTGGCCCTGATAATGGGGGATTACGATTCAAATCAACTGTTGACTGATGCCAAGAACTTCAATAAAATGATGCTGGTGGTGAAGATGATGATGATGATGATGATGATGATGATGATGATTAGAAACAATTTATATGGTGCATATGAGAACCATGTTTCAGCAAGAAATGACATCAAAATTTGTGTCAGTATTGACCATAATAACATTTTAAATTGCAATACAGCAGATCAACCAACCTCCATTGATTAATGGAACCATCACACTGGCTTGAGACATCTCTTGATCCAGATCATAATTCAGCAGACGCCAATCTAAATCTAATGACTTTTCACTGATAGGATCAATCTTTGATGTCCTTACAAAATTGTCTATGATCGGTCCAGAGTATGTATGGACAGGCATGCTTTCTTTTATTGTGACTGGCTTATAGAAGGGTGCCAATGACACCGGACATTCAAACTTAACAGCAAGTGCAGGAATGGCCAATCGCACAAAAACAGGGATCTGCTTTCGGGTCAAGATCACTGAATAAATCTGAACACGACATGTAAAAAGTCAAGATAAGAAAACATTAGTGTTTTTCCAAAATCCCAAGTTCTCAAGTTTTTAAAGCATTCAAAAATCACTTGTGAGAAATAATCTTTTAATAATGTACTTATTACCGGTAGGTTGTGACAGAAAAACAGTACCTGCAGATGACTATGATTATATAAAATGCCTGATTAGCATGACAAATTGGAATCTTGAGAAAATTCATCCATGAGTAGTTGAGTACATATTAAAAGTTACATGAAATTAAACTTTTGAAAGATGAGTGAGAAATGAGATATCAATTAAAGTAAAGCAATTTGGAATGTCAATGTCAAAGTTGAAGAGAAACAATACCTGTATTATATACAGTATACTTTTTCAAACCTTGAAAATAGGTAAAGTTGTAAACTAGAAAAGCATTATCTAGTGAGGATTCAGAAAGCAAATGCTGGACAAGCAAAAATGATTAACTTTAAAACAGCTCTAAATGACCCATGCGTTTTAAAATAATACATACTAAAATGTATTGTTGGTAAGCTTACATAGCACGGCTACAAAAGGAAAAGTAAATTACATAATAAACAGATGAATAAGTAAAACTGGCAGTTATTACCAGTACCTGAGTATTAGAACCATTCGCTGAGGTGATCTCTATTGAAATTGAAGTATGTCCCACATTTAGTTGAATAACTGAACCACCTTTTCCATCATTAATCTTGACACGAGCCTTTGTATCATCAGACAAGGCAACAATCTCAATAGATGATATATTGCATGCCAACAATCCTACAAAAAAATCATACAAAATAAACAACTTGATTGAGCTCTTATCACAATCAATTCACCTTGTTATTATTACAAGTACTTTATTAGTACAAGTACAGTATATTAAAAAATTGTAAACATAATATAATAAATTATTAATAACGCTTGGCTAATAATAAAATTCAGATTAAATTCACCTTACTGCAAATATCATAGACAATATGTATCAAGAGCAAGAATAAAGTAATTAATGCCAATTTATGAAGAAGAGAAAATCTCTCTGGTAGTACATTTTCTCTATATGTGTATCCATTAGAATTTGGTCAAAGGAGTAAGAAGTAAGTAAGTACATGAACCAAATTTTGATAACAGGCTGGTCACAGTATCGGTCAATAATAAGACCAGTAGGCCTAATTGGTATCGGCTGTTTGTTAAATGGCTGATAATTATTGGCCTTTGTCACAATCTAGTAAGTATGAACAAATATTCATTGGACTAATTTTATGGGAAACCTAGTACACTATTTCTATAGCTACAGCTAATATTGAAGCAAAACTTACCATAATATTGCAGTACATTTGGAGAGAATTGGGGCATAATTACGACTCCTTTTACTTCAAGTTTTGCCAGAACTGCGTCATTAGCAGATAATTTCGAATCTGTATCCAGTATATTTTAGTTGTTCCATCTTCAGAGGTTACTTCAATCTTAATCTTGTTCACTTCACCTTCTTTCAGTTTTATCAATTTCCTCCAGAACTGCCTAACCAAATGCAATGAATTCTAGTCACATAGTCAATATCATAACAGCAATACGGTCCACATGTCTGAGTCTCTGAGTCAGAGGACCCGGAATTCTAGGGCCCTGCTCCACTGTCTCGAATGTTGTCAACAAAATTGTCAGTTCCTGAAGAGTGCCTAAAATTGCTAGACTGCTAGTCAGCTACTGATTATGTAGTGTTTAATACAGTCAAATCAACAAGCTAATAATTCCTGTTTTTTGTCTAGGTGACAAAGTGACAAACTTATGAAAATCTATGGCTGTATCAGGCAGCAATGGCATGAAGGCCTACAATAAGACTGTTTAGAAAAGTAATATTTCTTGCTCATCAATTATAACCCCATTATAGTATACTACAATTGGATAACCATCTAATTATTGCTGATCTTTTTAATATCTCGGTGACGAAATCAAGAAAATCAACGTGTGGATATTTAAGCATTGGCTGTAGGCTACCACGATCGAGTAGGACGCTCCTCGGTCGTTCGTCTCGCAGCTTACGGTGACGGCGCCCACTTCGCTGCCGACGGTCACGCTGTATTCGGTGACACCCTGCTGGAACGACGGCTGCAGCCTTCCCGGCTTCAAGTCCAACCGTTTCAACCGGCAATCGTCCATTGCACGCCCGTAGAGAGCCTTCTATTCTAAAGCAACTAAGCGCTGCCAAGGACGCCGCTTCCACGAATGTCTTCTGAATTCAACGAAACACGCGCCAGCTCAGAATTTATTATGCACCTCTCTATTTGAATGCGTCTGAAATCTGCTTTTGCCTCCATTTAAGCCTGATTTTAAATATCCAAATTTTTAAGGATTGTGAAATAATATTCAATGGAGCCTAAATAAATAAATAAATAAATAAATGTATGCATGTCCGAACTGTCCATTTTGTGTTCAATTTTGTACAAGTATAAAAAGTGACATTTACCAATTTGTTATTGTTAATATTGTCCGTATGTTTAAAAATACAACAGTAACTTTAATTTTCTTCATCTCTTTAAATCTATTTATCTTGAATATTAACCAAATTTTATGCAATTGGAAATGTACTAATGTGACATTTATTGATACTTTTGTTTGTATAGAACTGTTGCTGTAAAAGCACTTAGTGGCTATAAAATAATAATAATAATAATAATAATAATAATAATAATAATAATAATAATTGTTACCATCATTATTAGCATAGCCACTATTTTATTACTACCAACACTACTTTTTCCTATGAAGATCAGCTGTGCATTAATTATTAGGGTGGAGTGAACGTATACAGGGGAAATTTGTTTTTGTAAATTCAAATTCTAATAGTGTGCAAAAGTTGCCATATGAAGTCATTATGATTTAACTGAGATATCGTTGTTCTGGAATGTGACCTTGAGGGTCCCCAACGACCTTGAACTTGCTACTTTTCACTAAAAACGTTAAAAATGCGTGATTTTTGATTTATTGATGATCCAATGCAGCATATATAGCAACATGTGGCATACCACTGGAAAGCTTGTTAAATTCTGAGCTCAACGACATATAGCAGGTTCCTATGTCTTAATTGGCTCAAAAGTTATAGGCGGAAATGCGTCCATTGTCGTGTTTTGTCGCGATTTGCGACATTTTCGTATATAGCCTATCATATATGGTAAAAACAAATTTTTGGTTTTTAATGCAATTCGAATAGCATCCAAATATTACCAAATTGCGACAGTAGCAATATGACTATTATATTGTTTGACCTAGGTGGCCCAAGGACCTTGAACATTTCACATTTCATGCAATTTAATAAAGAAATTTTCAAAAATAGATATATTACAAATCTCTATTACGTTTTCGCTACTAATTATAACAAATATATCAATCAGACATCATTAATAGCAGTTAATGCTTCAACAACGTAATACTGTCGTTTAGTGTCAAAAACTGGCATTATGCGTCTTGCTTCCAATCTAGCTCGGATACAGCCGTCTCTAGCCAGTGCGCCACAAACCGCTGCGGAAGCTTCAGTTACCATTTTAACACATCTTTCCACTGCCTGCGTATGGCATGGAAACTGTGGAAAGTCTACTACAGGAGTGTCACCATTGGCAACAAGAAGTTTAAGATCTTCATCAGAAATGTTCTTTGTTAAGTGGAGGTTCTGTAATATGACTCTCCTGCCAATTTATCAAATCCACATAATCGGTTGCCTCAAAGTTCAGTTTTGGAATAGCAAATTCTCGTATGGACCCAGTTTCTGTTGACTTTCTCTTCTTAGTTGTTCTTTTAGGTAAATTCTGTCTTGTTTGTGCTTTCAATATGCGTCGTAATCCTAACTCTCGAATGTGCTTTCGTTCATCTGTAAGCCAAGAGGATGTTTTCCGGATGACCGAAGTACGCATTTTCATTGTGATGGCAAAACATGAAGGAGCATATACTTTCATAACGAAATTTGTCAGTATCTGAAGGTTTGTTGATGGATTTTTAGTACCGATATACAAACGTAAGAGACGATTTGCAGTTAACCACCTACTATGAGTCAACTTTCCATGGTTACGCATAGACAAATCGATAGAACAATTTCCACTCGAAACTGCCTGGCACATCTGTAATAGATATTGCTGATCGGTACTTAAATTTGTGGCGGTGACCTGTGGAAATTTCACTTCTATTTTATCAAACTGAACAACAGGAAGCTGCTCGCAAGTTGCCAAAGCCTTTCCAATTGCACCACTGAAGGCGGTCGGACCCGCTGTTGGTCCATCTAAATGTTCAAGTAAGTGCCGCAGTGGAAGCTCGTTTGCGTGAAGTTGGCACACTAGCCACTGCAAAGGTCTGCCAATTTTTTTCAGGCATTGTAATCACTCCGCCTTTCCCCCCCTGTATTTACGTTGGTGCCGTCGCATCCTACAACTGTGACTTCGGATGTTACAATACTGTTCTCGTCAAGAAATTTGCTTATGCTGTTTTCAATGCTAAGAGCCGTACCAGATTTTGTAGTAACGTGTCCAATGTATTTTGACCCCGGTTCTTGAACTAACGACAGATGTTCTTCAACAATAGTTTTGCGATGATATTTTGTTCCCTATTTGAACTGTTCAAGGGTCTTGTCTTTCCGACCATCGAAACAGAGCCCTCTCAACACATCCAGTGTTTGCTCATGCTGAAGCTTTTTCCTTTTCTTAAGTCTTTCCCTTCGCAATTTATTTGTCTATTACGCTGGTCTTGTCTTCATTGGTGATTAAGCCGACATCTTCTAACACTGAGGAGGCAATGACAGCGGCCGCTCTATCAGATACAGCATAGGCCTACCTATCACTGGTTCGTGCCAAGGCAGACAGTTCATATCTCTTACGATTTGGCGTTACTTTACTTTCAACGATAGATGTCGAAGGTGTGGTTGGAACATGAACAACCTCTTCCCCACTGGATTCATCAAAACTAGAGTTGATATTCTGACGGTCCTTACCTGTCTCGGCACTGTCAGTGTCAGTGTCCGCAGTTCTGGTGGCTTCCTTTGCTCTTCGTGAAAATACACGAAAATGCCGTGAAACGCGACATCATGAACGCTTTTTCGTCTATAACTTTTGAACCAACCAAACCACAGGAACTTTCGATATCTCTTTGAGCTTGGCATTAGACAAGCTTTCCATTTATATGTTACATTTTGCTATATATGACATATTGGGGTAGTTATAAAGCAGGAATCACGCTAATTAAAGGTTTTTGGAAAAACTTGCAAGTTCAAGGTCGTTGGGGACCCTCAAGGTCACTTTCCAGAACATTGAAATTTTCCCAATATTTTACTGGCCTCATATGACAATTTTTGCGCTCTATTAGAAATCGCATTTAAAACTTTCATATTTTCACTCCACCCTATTAATTATGTCAACAATTTTTGGGCAATGTTTTGGCTCTTCCCCTTGTCAAATTTCAGTGACCCCTATAATTATGTCAAAAACTTTTGACCCCCCCCCTAAGATCAGCGAGAAAACATCATTAGTCTGCAGAAAAGCAATTACCGGTATAATACCAATACACAAGAAAGGAGACAGAAAGGAATGCAACAACGTCAGAGGAATCAGTCTCTTAAGTGTACCAGGGAAAGTTTTCACCAGTCATGTTAAACAGAATAAATGACACAGTGGATGAAACTCTAAAGGAAAACCAGTGTGGATTCAGGAAGGTAAGAGGATGCTCTGACCAAATCTTCATCCTTCGACAACTCATAGAGAAAAAAACTAGAATTTAATGAAGACTTGGTTATGTGCTTCATTGATTTTGCCCAAGCTTATGACTCAATCTAGAGAGAAGGGGCATGGAAATATAACAACTAATGTACAGTGTTGCGCGGTAACGAAGTAAAAGTAACGCGTTACAATACTTAAAAGTACAATTCTGAGTACTTGGTACTGTAACGAAGTACACAACTTACCCAGTACTTTTTACTTGTAACGAAGTAAGTTTTTATTCAAATATTAGTACTTTTACTTCGTTACATTATGTCTTTCAAGTTTCGTTACAAGTAAAATTTCTCATCGCCAAATTTCGATACATTTACTGGAGTATCTGTTTAATTCTTCACAACTTCCCGTGTTTAGTCGTACAGGGTTGACAATGACCAACAAACTTACACGCATGACTGACAGATTGTTTGAAAACTTGATCTTTCTTAGACCTACATGCAATCACAGAGCCGCAGTTAGAGCAGTCGGCGTCCGGGGCAAGGTATAAATTCTGCGCCCCTAAATTCCGGTGATGGCCTTTTTTTGCTTACCCGAGTTTTCACGGCAACGTACAACATACAAATTTTTAAATTGTGACAGTCTGAAAACCGGTGATGACCTTTTTTACTTATCAACATTATTTTCACGCCGGAGGAAAGTGGTATGAAAAATTAAAGACTTGTGTGCAAATTGCGCCTTCGAGGACGGCGCCCGAGACAGCTTGCCCCTGCCCCCTAGCTACGGCTTTGTGAAACCAGCACTTATACTAATGCAGTTAATGGTGTAAATGTGTACGTGTTGACTGCTGAGGCTTCTGCATGTTGCTTAAAAGTAGTAATAAAAATGTGATTTAGCATGATAATGTGGAGTTGTTGATGATTCCGTCTGTCACGGTACTTTCTACTTTTACTTAAAAAGTAACTTTTTGAGGAGTACTTTTTTACTTTTACTTGAGTAACTATTTCTATAGGTACTTTTTACTTTTACTTAAGTAAAAAAATGGCATAATACTTGTACTTTTACTTGAGTACTCAAACTCAGTACTTCATACAACACTGCTAATGTATAAATACAGAAACCACATAAATAAGCCTTCTTGACAAGACAAATTTCTGTTTGACCTATCAGATATATGAGCTATGCAAATCATAAACATCCTATCTGCTAGATATGATATATATATAATGTATATATGAAATTATTTACTACAACATTCAAAGCACTGGTAAACATGAGATGCACTTAATGCATTGAAACAATATGTTATCTGAATAACACTGCAAGAATGTTCTGTGCAAAATTACTCATTTCAAAATTCTACAGGTCTACCAGAATACCACACTATAGAAAAAATTTCACCATCTTTATGCAATCATAAATTCTCTCATATAATTATGACTTGAATATTAAAAGTCCAATATAATAAAATGATGAAATTAGTTGACAATCACCAGTCACAATACTGTATATAATAACACATCAAAAGTGCAAAATATAAATCATTCAAATCAATAAAATAATAACATAACAAATCACATAAAATTTGACTTATATGAACTTACATCACAAAAATTACATTTTGCTATGAGATACTTATACAAGGAAAAGTGAAAAGTTGTGGAAATTCAATAAAAAAATATTCTATCCCTACATTTAAACATCACAATAACACAGACTGATACCAAAATTATTATTTCAAAATCCAAAGACAATATTTCAAAATAAAATATTCCACTCCTTTAGGGGTCATTGCATAATTCCTTAATGACTTTTTTGACCCATCCACCCAACCTGCAACGATTAGTAAAGTTTAAAAAAACCCATCTCAGCAGTAAATAACAAATATTTTGTTACAAATTACTTAATTTTTCTACTTCAAAGTGCAATATAGATATGAAGTCCTTAGTACGTTACACGTATATAGATATGACGTCATTAATATGCCTTCTCTCTGTTTTCAACGGCAGATATTAATGTTAAATGCAATGTAGTATATTAGTGGCCTCCCACCCACCCAACCACCCAAGTAGCATTTTATAACATTTTCAAAGATCCCACCCACCTACCCTCCAACATGACATAATTATGCAATGGTCCCTTATTGATAACATCACAATTAATTTATTGTGAGTAGAATACAGAAAACTTGTGCACATTTCTTGAATTATTTACTAGACATAATTACAGAGATTATTTCCAACCATTTTTGTGTCATCATCAGCAATAAATATCCCTTAGCTAAAGTGTGTGTCATTCAAATTAAAGTCACACATTTTGTAAATATTTCATCTGTAACAGTTTAGTGACATATGGATTCATCCATGCTGATTGCAAAACAATTAGGCTAAGCTCATTACTTTCTTGAAAGATTATAATACACATTCATACTTTTGAACATGCTACAAATACAGTCAAGCACATTTATTCGTGCCATGCTTAAGTGCTTAAGTATTAAGATCCCCTAATGGCACATCGCATATTATCTCTATTTAGTATTCATATGCCTTCTGGTCATGGTAGAGTCAAATCAGCAATGTGAGCAGTCTCTTGAATGCGATATTAAACAAGTTAGACTGGACAAGATTCAACAAATGCATTAGTGCCAATATTAAAATGCTACAGTAATTACAGATCAATTTATAAAACTAAGAAGCACAGAATTGCAGAACCGATGCAATATGAAAAATGAAAACTGCTTCTGTCGAGATTCAGCAAGAAAGGAATTCAGAAAACAGCAACTCTGTAAATTATATTTAGCCATGATCACCTGCTTTGTAATGGCAGCCACTCAGTCAACCAACAAGTACATCCATATGGCCAAAATACCACTACAGATTTTTTAAAAGATCAGAGTTGAAAGTCTAGTTTCTGTCAAAATTTCCACAAGTTTCAGCATAAAAACAAAAATTCTTCAAATTCCAAATGGGCTCCAGAACTAATTTACGTGCTACAATCATCGACCCACCTAAACACCAGAAGAATCCATTTGGAAGACCATGTACCACCTGGTCAAGGACAATAGAAGCTGACCTAGCTACCAAATCTTTAGATTCTTTACCACCCAGAGGTGAGCACATGACTAAACAAACTGTCAACATATCGTGGAGATAGCTACACTCCCGAGGGCATGCCATAAATGATGATGATGATGATGATGATGATGATGATAATTATGATGATGATGACAAATTTAATCATATAACAGAGAACACGATTTAAAACAACTGCTAACATACCAAAGCAGAACATCAACAAAACAGAAATTGAGAGAATCTGTTATAAAGAATTAGCAAAATGCATATTAAAGACAAATAGAAATTTTCAGATGCCTGGAATGACATGTTGTGACATCAGATAACAGTAGCACTAGACCCTACTACAACTAATTTCTACTAGAATGCAAGGCATTGTCTGATCAGTATATGTCGTCCTGTCTCACTGACACCCATGACATTTCTCAGCTACTGTATGCTTGTGGTAGTTTAATTATTATGTAGGACCAGTAATTATTAACAATCTTGGACAATCTTTTGAGAGATTATTGTCTGTGACAGTGTGTAAAGATTGAATTGTTCATTTCCTTATTGCAGTAAAACCATTTTTTCTGGTACAGATTTAATTTAGACTTTTTATTCAAAGCCAGTTTTGAGTAATTTGCGTTCTAGTTACATTGGCTGCAAGACAGTGTCAGTGAACCAAGATGACATATACTGATCAGGCAACGCTTTGCGGCAAATTTCAAATTTGTCAAAATCTACATTCCTAAAAACACCTGGCTATGCTAACACCGCATAAATTAGTATGCCAATAAAAAAATTAAACACTATTTTGCAAAATGCAAAGCCAAAATGAAAGGCTCTCAAGTGCTCATCAGCAACACTGCAGAAAATTTTAAAATGAGGCAAGAAAAATACGGAGAAGTCGACTTAATGCTGTTCGTGTGCTACTTCTACTTCTCTAACAATCTACTTTAAAGACTAGTCACAATAATAGTGATGGCAACATGTTCCATGTTGGCAAATATGAACCAGAACTGGACAAATTGAAAATATGAAATTCTCTGGAATACTATTAGGTTTTATATCAACACTAGCTACAATTTAAACAATTCGAAAAGCACAATTTAAAGCAAGCTGCCAAGGGGTCGTCCATAAATTATGTCATACGAATTTGGCACTTTTTTTAACCCCCCCCCCAACGTAACGCGACGTCACAAAACGTCAGACCCCCTAAAATATGACGTCACAACGGGCCTCCATCCCCATTTTCATCTTCCAAAAAGTTTTGACAGGCAAAAAAAGGTCATCCTTGTATTTTTTCCTCTCGAAAAACCCTGACAACCAAAAATAGGTCATAATTGTATTTTTTCCTCTCCAAAATCCCTGACAAGCAAAAAAGGTCAGACAAGCAAAAAAGGTCAAAGGTCATGACCTAAATTTTTTTTGCGTGACATCACATTTACGGAACCCCTCCCTTGTCACACTGCGTCACAAATGGCTGGACCCCCTAACCGCATGACGTAATTTATGGACGGCCCCTAATACGCCTAAGCACCGTGCCAATAATTCTCCCATAATTTAAAGAAATCAAATCAAATGCAGCCAAATACTGACCGTGTTCTGCAAAATGCTGCAGTTTTATATTATCTGAATTCAAATCAACAGAAAATAACTTTTTCACATGGATCTAAAATAGCTTTTAACAGCAGTGAAAATAAAAACACCATCAAAATGAACATTCACAAGTCATTGATGCAAAATGTACAACTTTGGATTGAAAACAATATCCATAAAATAAAAAAAATCCAATGGCTAAATACTTGCAGACAAATTTACTTAATGTCACTATTTTGGTAGCGTGTTCAGGGCCACCGAGAGAAATTCCACGACCATGGGCAGGACCGTGGGCAGCGTGAGTCACGGAGAAAAGAATGGATTATTTTCTTTTGCTTCTCAAAATTTTCACCACAGATCTTGAGGAGTAAATCAAGTACTAAAAAGAGGTGATGACCTTTTTTGGCTTGTCAGCATTAGCAAGCACTGCTTTTTAATGCGGTTTAGGGTTATGTAGGGCTAACTTAACCCACCCGGGTCCCCTACAGATTGCCAGGCCCCTAGGCATTTGTCCCTCCTGCCCCCTTCCCTCAGCGGCCCTGATCATGTTCCTTACAGACGTCAAAGCATTTGTCATCCCCAGTTTTTCCAAAATATTTATATATTCAACTCCTACAGATGTAAAATCTGTTTAATATCATACAATTTCAACTCTCTTAAAGGTGATTTCAACAGGGTCAGCTTGTACTCATACTCTGACATGCAACTTATTTGTTTGATTTCCTGCGCCAGCTGTGATACGCTCGCAGAAAGACCGCCGCGAACACAAGACAGATTCCTCCAGCACCAACCAGCATGACAGAATGATTGTAGATGATGCACGACAGAAGTATGGCGAGGCCCATTCGAATGGTCATGATGATAGTGAATGTCACCGGACCAAACTCGGAAATGGTGTAGTAGATGAAGAGCTGACCGATTGCCGACGTTGACGACAGAACCAGAGTGTGAAGTCCAAACTTCGGATGTCGCTGCATAAAAGACGCGGCCTCTTGAAATGCGCCCTGCTCAAACAACGAAACGCTGGTCAGCAGGACAGAAAAGAGGTTAACACCAGCCATCATCTGCAGGGAAGACATCCTGTAAGTGTGAAACAGCTGGTCCTGCCAGTTAGAAGTAAATGCATCAAAGGCAAGGTAGCCCACAAGAATGATGATTCCGGAAACAGTCGTCACCTTTCCAGTACCGTGCAAACTGTCCTCGCTGGTCAGAAGGAAGAGGAAAAGACCAACAGATATCATCAGAGCAGTGAAATACTTTCGCGCCCGAGTATGAACGATGCGACACCAATTTGCCCATTAACATGACTGGAATTACTTTGCAAGCCTTGGCAAGAACCTGAAAAAAACCAGACACAAGAAAGCTTTTTATACTGGTTCCTTCATAATATTGCAATCAATCAATCAATCAATTAATCAATTTATTTCTCAAGGAAGATTACATGCAATGGACTACAACAAAAAGTAGATTTTCACTCCAATATTTATAAACTGCATGTTTTACTCCCATCATCAATGCAACTGCTGACAGATATCTACTCTTCACAGATGAATTGCAGACTTATCAAAGTATTTTGGAATCATTGGTGTCTGAAAAAGCATACAGCACAGTCACCTGCAAAAGCACCAACTCCACAGCCTCGTCTCCAAAATTAGAGCAAACATGTCTTTACTCTCAAATGTTTAATCCACATTGTGAGAGCAGAATTAGAATAATATTTTGAAAAGCCAGAGCATTTCTGAATTACTGGAGTAGAAGAAAGAGTACCAGGCTTGGAGATTTGTGTTTACTCAATAGACACACTATATATTGTGAAATATCAAAACTGCAATTTCTAGCCAGGTTATTGGGACAAACTTTCTACATACAGTGGATCCCACTTAATCGCATACCGCTTTAATTGCATAACCCGCACAATTGCATAACAACATAAAAATCCGAATCAGTGTTTTGTGCGTACAATTTATCAGACGTCTCAGCTATTCGCATAGCCCAGTTAATCGCATAAGCAAGGCTTGCATGGCACCTATGCAATTAAGCGGGTTTCACTGTATTACCATATCATGAAGAATTCAAATAATAATTGTTTTATCTCGTAAAAGACAACATTGTTCCTTCAAAATCATTAAAAAACAATTCACAATCTAATGTATGATTAAGCCCCAATCAACAACATCTAACAACCTTAAAAAATTATATTGAATCATAACCTGCACAGGGAAGCTGACAAATTTTAGTGCTTCATACTGGCACCAACTGCTCATGATGTTTGAAAAGGAGCTGTACGAATACTTGTACAGAGGCGCTTCGTGCGGCTTCTGCTTTACAAAAAACATCGCAATACAAGCGACTGCGAGAGCCAGAATTCGGTTTGCAAAGACAATAAACTGAGAGTTAGTGAAGAGCTCTCCAGAATCATTGTCGGCATCCTTATAACGATACACCATGACTCTCTCCTGAAGAACGCCCCAGATGAGATAGGAAAACAAAAGACCACCACTGCAGAATGCAAGCAGCACACACTGCTGACAGAATGATCGCTCGGGCTGCTTAGACAGCACGTCATGATTAAGTCTTTCAGAGCTGAATTTATCAGACGCTGAGCCTTCAACGAATAACCGAACAAATCTTTGAATGCATCCAGATCCTGAAAAGAGAGCAACTGCATAGCTACAGTTGGTACTTTTGAGCAAATGCAATTTTATATTTAGAGATTCCGAATGCAATACGCTGCTAAAATAAACTACCAACAAACAACAGGCATTAACCCTTTGCCCCCATAAGACTGATATTTTGGTTTAACAACTTATTGGTTATACAGATACCGGGATCAAAAGATTAATTAACTGTTAAATCAGTGAAGCAACGAAAACACAAAAATAGCATATTCACAACATTCAGACAGACTCACCTGGCTTATCAAGATAGTTTGACATTCGAACATAGACAATTATTATAAAACCAGGAACCATGACAGTCGCATAGCCAAAAAGGTTCATGATAAGACGAATCAGCCAGAAGTCTGTCCACGGTTTTTCAAGTTCCTGTGACTTAATCTCAGATTTCTTGACTTGATCAACATGCTCTTTTCCAGACAATCCTTTGACTAGGACTAGGACTGTAATCATCAACACTGTTATGCTCCTCATGGCTGACCTAAGCAATGACAACAAATGGCACATGTCATGCTCTAATTCATGACTATCATAAAAATACTAAAACAAAACTCAAATTAACAATACTGCAGCAGTTAACAATTGATTCCAAAGCTCAATTTCAGCAATAGCATACAAGAAGTAAGGAAAACTAAATTTCTATAGTGCTGCCCGAATGCTTGGTGCAGTGCACCAGCTTATCAACGAGCACTGCACTAGGTACTATACAGACAACAGGAATGTTGAGTCACAAGTCATCTAGCACTAGGGATAATGAGGGTGCAATTGTCATCAAATGCCTCACTTTATTTTGCTTTGCTATATTAACCAGTCAGATGGCATTGAATAAAATTCCATTTCAAAGCTTTAAACCCCCAATCATTATTTAACACTCAGATAAAAAAAAACATCAAACACATAAGGACCTTCTAGAACTACATCGTAAGCAAGTATGCTTATTCGCCGTGGTTACAGATACGTAATTCGGATCTTTAGCATACGGGTTATAGACACGGCATTCGGATCTTTAGCATACGGGTTATTGATACGTATTTCGGAACTTTACTATAGGGGTTATAGATACGTCATTCGGAACATATATTTAGACCATATGACCGACCATACGCCTGCGACGCCTCGGCTTTTTGGACACAACCACATTGTCACAAGATGTCCCAGTCGCGGCTGCACTACGTATCGCCACCATCACTCATAAAGGTACTCCGCCAGAGCCGGCGCGTGACTTTCGGGGGCCCCCTGCAATTTTTACGAGCGCAGCGTTTTGAAATGTCTTTCATTCATTCATTCATAACTGACAACTTATATAGCGCAGTATGCATGACAACTGTCAAAAACAAGAGCACTTTACAGCAAATACAATATCTCAACTGTACGAAATATTAAAAAAGTGTGTTTTGAGTCTTCTGGCGAACATTTCAGGAGAAGTCGCTTCTGTCACGTCGTCCGGCAGTGCGTTCCATAGAGCCGGATTCTTGACGATCCTGATGATGATGATGATGTTGATATTGAAGATGATGCTGATCATGATGATGATGACGACGACAGCGATGATTATGAGGGGCTTTATATCGCAGACAGAGGGCGCTGAGTCACAGTGCGGGAGCGCGGAAGGGACAGGAACCTACCTTTCCCTTTACCAATCCTCTAGAAATTGCTCTCTCGCTGTTTCTGAGTTATCTTTATGGCTTTACCTGGCTCTAATTCAATTTCCCAGACCAGCAAGATTCCATCTACTCTCTGGAGTCGTGCCATCCGGCGGGGCCATGGTCAAGGGGTGACGCAACGGCCCCCGCCGGCCATGCGCTTCTGATGATGATGATGAATTCAATTTGGATATGGTGCGCCATCGGCATTGACCTTAGGGATACGGAAACTGACCTTTGAGACAATACATACGTCCCTCTAGCCATGGAGGCCAACGTTCCGGATGCCGTGTCTATAACCCGTATGCTAAAGATCCGAATGACGGATCTATAACCCTTATGCTAAAGATCCGAATTACGTATCTATAACCCTTATGCTAAAGATCCGAATTAGGCCTACGTATCTATAACCTGTATGCTAAAGATCCGAATTACGTATCTGTAACCACAGCGTATTTTAAATCCTTCAAATAAGCCTTTAGGACATAATCACTATAAAGGTTTCTGCATATAACGCAATATCAATAAATTTATGTAAATTTATGTCTCGATTAATTTTAGCTAGCTTTTATGCCTCGGCTAAATTGCGTAATGCTACGCACGATCGGTTAGGTATTTACCCTGCGACAGTTACACAGTCACGCACTTTACCGACACGGGTTGAGGGACAATCAATCCACGTAACTGAATGGAACACGATGCTCCATGGGAGCCTCACAACTAACAATCTGTAAGTTCAACTAGACAGTAAAGCACTCGCGTTGAATTTAACCGCTGCATCTAAACTATACCTGAAAACCATTCAAAGGAATAATCAAATTAAAATAAAGAATGCTCCTCCTAATAGATAAGACACTCAGCTATTGATTATTGACATCTCAAGACAAGGCGAATCGATGGAGATCATTGGTGCTGCCACTATCAGTCTTTAAATTGGAAAACATGTACGTAATGTGAAATTTAAAGTACTTTAAACCAGCGGTTCTCTGATTCCTTTACCTCACGAACCACTTTTGAATTTCAAAAATTTCTCGCGGACCACCTGATATTTATTGAGAAGTCATCTGCTCCTAAAAGGCGGCGATGACCTTTCTTCTTCAAGTTCTTTGTCATAATTTTTAACGTTCAAATGCAAAAATACACATAAAAAAAGTGCTGATGACCTTTTTCATGGAAAATATTATAAATATATAGGCCCATGTCTAATTTTTTATTGGCATTTTTAGACTTCGCCGTGGACCACTAGACGCCCTCTCTCGGACCACTTTTGGTCCGCGGACCACGGGTTGAGAACCGTTGGTTTAAACTAACGGTACTCAGCTTCTCGTGACTCTTTAATTGCTGCACGATCCACATTCGAATGTTAACAAATTTTCGCAGCCCACCTGTTAAATTAAACAGTTACGTTATACAGTGCAGACTACTAAGCGTGAAAAATGCAATTACATGTAGGCCTACCTTTTTGCTTGTTTGTCAGACTTTTCAAGACGTTAAAGAAGCACCAACAATACGGAGCCCTTTTAAAACACCTACCGGTACACCTTTTAAAGTTTTTATGATATATAGGCCTATCCAGATTGAGCAGACTGCCATTTTCCTGATTAAAATTAAGAATATGCTTCTTAATTCCTGTCCACTTTCAAACATATATTTTAACCTTTGCTCTGATATCCAGTGCTTTTTTTCTAGAAAAAAGGTGCCGGAACGCATCTTCTGTAAATTCTGTGATATAAGTTAACAGATCATAAGTTATAGTCATGCAGTCACAGCCTGGAAACCTATAAAAATAATTAAAATAATTCACAGCCTGGAAAAGCTATAAAAATAATTAAAATAATTTAATTTAATTAATATAAATTAAAAATTCATAAAATTCGGGAGAAAAAGCTCCGGTATAGTATATTATAATGACTCCCATATAATTAATAACTCCCCCCTCATTATTATATATATAATAATGACTCCCCCATCATTATTATATATATATATATATATATATATATATATATATATATTATAATAATTAACTCTCTCTATATTATAATAACTCCCTTAGTTTTTCAGAAGCCAGCTGAGATACCATGGCCTAGAGCACCAAAAGCTTTTTTTATATCGATGATTGTTCCAATAGTGTGCTTGTGGGATTAAAAATTTGTTGTTTTGGTATCAATTAAATTCATTATTGGCATTTAAGTGGAGAAATAGGGCTGCACCATATTGATCAGTGGATAGCATATTAAATGCATCTAAGTACCCGGTAGTTTAACATTCTGGTAAGCATTGCCTTTCAGGAATTTTAGGAAAACTGGGACATTGGAAATGGGTCTATAATTTGATATAACCATTTTAGAGACATTTTTATAAATTGGGGTTAGTTTTCAATTATTATTTCCTCTGGGATTTTTCCTGTAAGAATAGAAGAATTTTTGATATCAGACATAAGTTCATCTATATATTCAACACAGGGAATAATTATATTTTGATTTAGTTCATCATATCCAGATGGATTTTTACATTTAAGATTAACTATAATATCTGTAACCTCTTCTGGTGGAGTTGGATAAATTTGAAAGAAGTTATTAGACGGAATGTTTAAAAAAATTATCATCTATCTGATCTAATGCATTAGAAGGCTGGATTTTTGAAGCTGTTTCGTAACCTATATTTAGTTGTTGAATCAATTGGAAATAGATTTCTTGTCATCCAAATATGTGTCATTGCCTTCTGTGCTAAGGAGAGTTATAGATTTATTTGTATTATTATTATTGTTGTTTAACGAGTCATTAATATAGTTCCATGTAGTGGTAGCCTACTAGCGTTTGTGCTGTCTCTTATGTTGTTTGAATGGCATGTCCTTTCAGCTTGTTTAATTATTATTTGTTTGACCCATATCAATCCAATTTTTCTTTCAGCATTCCACTAACATTTTCTAATTTGATGTGAGTCATGTGACACATAAGTGGGTCAGCTAACATTTATTTCTTATATTTACATTTTTTATTGAAAATATAGTCTTAAAGTCATGTACCATGGGAGAGTGCGCTAGTAACTTAGCAGTAAAATATGCTATATACAGGCAGTTTTGATGTACTTCTGCAATAAAATAACAAATCAGTGTTTTATCCAGTCCCCAGGCCTGGGGGGCAACTTCACGTGGCTGGAGGGAAGAGACGCAGTTCAATGCAAACATTTACGTAAGTGCTGGGATTGGGGGAGATGTTGTGCTTGCATGGGGATCTCCCCTAACAGGCCTGAATAAAATAATGTTATAAATAATCACTTATTGCCATGAAAGGCATTGAAACAATGGATTTGCAAGCCAATGTTTCATTTCTGGCATCTTTTCCTCGTATTCTTGCCACATTGTCCACAGCAAGTCATTAAAGTAATGGCCCATATTTTTCAGATATCGAATTGCTATATCAATGGACTTTGATCCTGATTTTGATAATTGATTGATTGACTGATTGATTGCCAAACTCTGTGACAACCTTGTTTGACGACCTTCTCTGCTTTATTTTATATAGGCCCTATACTTGGGTTTTCCTGTTTTGAGACCAGCGCGGCCCACAAATAAGGCTGCCTTTCGTTGCTCACCTTTGGGCCACGGCCCACGTGTTGAGAACCGCTGGGTCACTTTAATTAAGCCCAATGTGATGTGGAGAAATCTCGATAGCGCAGCCGATGCCTCCCTCTAGGGGAGCCGTGAAGTATTACAAATAATTATTAATAATAATTTACTTTTTTGCCTATATAAGGTTTTTGGGTGCATGTTTTGGTTCCAATTAGGGCCTAGCTGTTAGGCCTACCCAAAAAGTGCTATTTCGCAAAGTGCACTTGTTCAAATTTGATACGGGGGGTCTTGGGAAAATCTGAACTTGGCAATGGAGCCGCGGATAGAAAAAGTTTGGGAACCACTGACGTAGACCAAACGAAGGCTAACGAATTGCTAAAGTTGCGTAGGAACAACTGGAGACTCCGCCCTCTTAATAATTGTTTCTATAGTAACTGCTGTCGAAGAGATAGAGCTAGCATAGATGGCTAAAAATAAACATTGGTGAGCCAAAAATAGATTGGATCGCGCAACGCCCAAGCTCGCGTCATCAGTTCTCGCTTTGGTTTTGAGTGTCGAAAAATCTAATGCACGGGGCACGATAAGAGTCTACCCGCGATTCAATCATGTGCTTTACCACTAAATTACGAGAAATACAAGTATGCGACAAATCTTTCATGCAGACTTTTGAGTGCAGTCTTGTGAGTGCAGCACTTAACACCAATTAATCTGTAGTGCAGTATTTACCATTATTGCATGCCGTGCAACTTCAACAGATGGTACACTGTGTGCACATTTATAGAAAGATTTTGTTTATAATGAAGGTGATTGGAATGTATTCAGGGTCATAACCGATACTATTCTCTTTAGGTTAGATTTGGTGAGATTTTTGGTTTATCACACAATCTATTAATCTAGTAGGTTTATTAGATTCTGTGAAATCGAGTAGTGCACATTTTTATATTTTTGTGTTGGTACATAACCATACTTTCCGACTCTGTTAATAGTGTTTTCACGCAGATTATTGCCTCCTAAACCACATGAAATCACGTTACTTGTTATTATTATTATTATTATTATTATTATTATTATTATTATTATTATTATTATTATTATTATTATTATTATTATTATTGGACTTTTAAATTAGCCAATATCGTAAAATGACTACTGCAGTCTCTAAAATCCTCGTTTGCCTGTATTTTCTAGTGAAAGCTATATTTATCGAAAACTTTTAGCGTCGGAAACGAAATTTTAAAGTAATAAATCGGACATCTACCCTAAAAGAGTTTCACAAAATTTCAGAATTGTTTTCTTTAAAATAAAATTAAACTCACGATTTTCGACGAACAGAATCCCGTATCTACTGTCCTACTTTTAGTTATGGTTTCTACCAGTCGTTGAAAAAATCCCGTGTGGGAGCAGTGATCGAGAGGAGGAGTCGGCGTCGGCGGTCGACGAGGAGGAAGGACCGAGGAGCACAGGTTGCGATCGGCGGTCGGTCGGTCGGTTGGTTGGACGGAAGGACGGACGGAGGCGGCTGTCATGAGGTGGGTGTGCGCCGAAATACTTGAGATTTTTCGACGTCGGGAATGATTCCTGCTATATATGGACTGATGATTATGTATATGGATTGTATACACATGTCTGTATAGTCTGTTAAATTTCGTTAACATAGTTTCGTAGCCTCGGCGATAGTCGTCGTCGTCGTCGTTGTAGTGTTGTTTTGTCGGCGTTGATGTAGCTGTAGTTGCCACAGAAATCTGCATTGCGGTGGTATGATGACGACGACGATGATGAAGGCGTTTGTGATCATATGTTTCTCGGCGCATTTGTCGTGTTTTTCTCACTCGATTGATTTGATGATTATAGATTAGCTTTCTTGTGTTATTGTTTTCGTCTGAAATAAAACCGTTTCTTCGGGAATTGAATTTCTACTGAGGACATGAACGTCAATAGTGTTGAACCATTGTACATTTCTACATTAATCCTGTTGTCGTGTAGTTCTTTAGAGTTATGGTATAATGGTACAGACCCAGACGAAGGAGAGTCTGATGCGTTAAAGGATGGGGAGGATGAGGAGGTGTGTGTGTGTGTGTGTGTGTGTGTGAGTGTGTGTAGGGGCGGGGTGGTCTGGGCGATGGCGTAAATCACCGCCCACTCCTCAATGGTTGACCCATATATGAGACTTCAGCCAAATATAAGCAGTCATACTAATCTACCGGTTAGCCAGTTTGAGATATCATTGTAAAATCTTGTTATATCCTTTATTAAAATATACATACCATGCTGTTTTGGTAATTTCCATAAGTGTTTTATGTTTGAGACACAGACACTTGGTAGTTTGCCTATTTTAGAGTTCCTGTTATCAGGAAACGAATTACTTTTTGCAGTTTAATCCCAATTTGCATTTGTTTGATTCAATACGAGGCAAATGCAGCATTTATTATTATTATTATTATTAGTATTATTATTATTATTAGTAGTAGTAGTAGTAGTAGTAGTAGTAGTAGTAGTAGTAGTAGTAGTATTACAACGTACTGATTATTGTAGTAACTCGTCCTATAAGATTTGCGTGAACACATTACAAAACACATGAAGTGTTTGTTAAGTTGCAAATGATTGTGATTAACGCTCAGAGTTGTTGTGAATTTGTAAACCAGGCAGTTGAAATCAGCAGATTTAGTTTTTACTTAAACACCAAAGTTAGTGCGTAGGCTTTCAGATGCGGGATTTGTGAATATGGTGAGTATTAATTACTGCCAAGCATAAAATCATGGTTGCTTTATATTTGTTACTTTAATGTATCTTCTCAGTTCCTTTAATTTTACCAATTTCTTGCTGTTTAATGACCGTTATGGCGCGCATAGCCTGTAACAATGCCATTTTTATGAACCAGGCCTACAGGAGTCAGTTTTCTAACCAGTCACATGTCCTGATTAATTAATAATTGGTACATTAAAATTTTGCTGAGAAGAAAGTTTTATGTTGTCACATTTATGTGTTATATTATTTTATGTCAAAAGTTCAAATTTTGCATTAAAAAAATCCATTTATGTATAAAACTTTAGTGTCTGTACCATACCCACAATCTTAGCCAAGCTCAGAGAGCTTTGCTAGATAATACAGTAATAGCAATAATTAAAGCTGCTGGATTTTGAACCAATGGCATTTGAACATGAATCAATTCATTTGATTTTAAAATTACGCTTCTGCTTTAGTGTTATGAGTGAAACATGGATTGTGCTGGAGTGATTAGAATTGAGAATGAGGAATTAATTTGATGATGCTTTGATGGTATAGCTTTATTATGCTTATAAGCACTATCATTGCATGCTGTGCTGTGGGTGTGATAGGCTTGAATCTGACACCAGTCACTTGATAGATCACCATTAACCCTGTTGCCCCGCAAAGCCAAAAAGTGGCGTTTGCCACGGATACCAGATACCAGTCCCGGTAAGGTTGCTTTTGGGGTTTCTGCGTCTTTTTCTAATCCCGGCACGGCCGGTTTTGATTTTCTTCATGGTATTAAATATTCTATGCTGGAAGGAAACACAGTTCAATTCTGAGGAAACTAGTGAGAACATTTTTGTTCTATGTTAACATTTGCTCAAGATATTTGAGTTTATGTGGGAGCCCCAAACAACCCCATAATTTTCCCCAGGAGTCTAGGGGACAGGGAACGGATGCACAGGAGCCATAGGGGCGAAAGGGTTAATAATTAGAATTGTTAGCAGGAAAAGAATGGGGAAACAATCACATTAATCTTATTTCAAGGTTGCATTAGTGTATAATACCTAGCAAATTGTATCCTTTATTTCATCATTTGGTTCAGTTGCATTTTTGTGCATGGATTCTGGTAAGTAAGTAGGAACTCATTAAAGTAATCATTTGTGGCCACACTTGCAAAATTCTGTACTTATGATTCTTCCCAGCACTTATGATTCTTTCCCGCACTTATGATTCTTCACTTAGTGAATGACATAATGTGCGTTAACAAACATGTAAAGGTAATAATATTAATAATAATTGTGTAGCTTGTCCTTGTATTAGAAAGAATTTAAGTTGGATAAGCATTATAAGCCACTTGTCCTTTCACAGTATTTATGGGTTTTATCCTAAGATGTGCAGAAGAGTTTGAGTAATAATTACATAAAAGTATCAACACTTTATATGAGGAAATACAAAGCAATCTAATGACCTTTTGACCTTCATACATCTGCCTTAATGTAAAGCAATCTTGGCTGTCTCTCATCTCTTATGTTTCAACAAGATTCAAGTCTGTGGTTGCATCTGTCTTGTTGGCTGCCAGATTCTGGTGTACCTTTTGGGCAACTGGTGATGAGATCGCGTTTTTTGGGCAACACTGTGGGGGTTATGCAATGCATTTTGGGGTTGCAGGGCTTATGATGTCTGTTTACTAAAGTGGTTGTGATGTTTGAGTTAGACTTTTGTCTGGTCGGTAATGATTTGTGCCTCTCACTGGATTCACTGAGTATCTTTATCAACTCCCAATGTTCAATTATTGCAAAAGTAAATGAGTATCACAGATTATTTCCAGGCCACCTGTGAGAATGTCAGATGGCCAGACAGCAAAAAATTTACTATCACAGCTGGCAAACTGTTATAATATTCAGCAAGAGAGGCGGTTCAGTATAGATTGTAG